>CAJQZM010023266.1:0-21766 GCA_907164665.1 Colias nastes | reverse complement strand
TCATACTGAAGTTCGTTGGCTGTCAAGAGGCAATTGTCTGATTCGATATTACAACCTGTTTGACTCTGTGATAGAGTTCTTGGAAACTAAAGATACAGAACTGCGCAACAAGCTCATAACATCAAAGAATGATATAGCTTACATGACAGACCTGTATAAATTGTTCAACGACATGAACCTCCAACTGCAAGGCGATGAACTAAATTTAATTAAAACAAAAAATGTCGCTTCTGCTTTCGCAGCCAAACTGCTTCTGCACAAAAAGAATATGGGCAGACGTGAGTTTCACAATTTTCCGAATTTATCAGTATTCTGCAGTAACGACGACTTGTTTGCCTACTGCCAACATTTGGAAAACCTCCACATTGACTTCACCGAACGATACCAGGACATTTTAAACTTGGAAATACCAGACTGGGTGTTGGATCCGTTTTCAAATGTCAACACAGCAATGTCACCTCAGCTGGAAGAAGAACTTATAGAATTGACAACAAACGAAGAAACAAAAATCAAGTTCAAAAATGGATATCAAGAATTTTGGCTACAAAAACCGATCCCGCAATTGTACCCTGGATTGTGGTCAATTGTTCAACGATTCTTGATAGCATTCCCATCGTCATATTTGTGTGAACGTGGATTTAGTGCTGTGGCAACGCTGCTTACTAAAAAGAGAAATCGTTTGCGTGTTACCGAACGTGGCGACTTGCGGCTGTTTTTGAGTAAATTGGAACCTGATATCAACAAACTTATTGAACAGCATCAGATTCAACCTTCACATTAGTTTTTATATAAGAATTGATTATGTTTGTTTTATTTTCAATAAAAGATACTCTGTCCGAATACTATAAAGTTGCGTTTCAATAATCAGTTATAAGTAAGTACTTAGCGGTTTTTAAGTATGTTTAAAAAGGGGGGCGTTAAAAAATAATTTATTCTTAAAGTGGGCAGTAGACAAAAAAAGGTTGGGAACCCCTGGTCTAGACTGAGACACACTCCGGACCAACTTGAGTGGTTTTATGGCCGTTTAACGGCAGGACGGTTGGAATTATCATCTGCCTTGTATTGGTGTGTAGAGGTTGATAAATTAAGGTGTTATGGGTAGGAGAGATGATGTAAGGCTTCCGTGTGTCGTTGGTTGAAAGAGAAATTTGGTCAATTGAGTTTTGGCAGTTATAATAATTTGTGTTCTGTGGTACTTGATAATGATGGTAATTAATTTATGAGAGGTTATTTACTCACATGAGTGATGGTGTTTACAAGATGTTGTCACCATTTTCAAGGTATTCAAATATGTTGTCGTATGATTTTAAATGAACCATGTTTTTAGATATAGGACTGTATATTTTTCTAACATGAATTTAAACTGAGACTAACTGCATGAGTCATTATTTTAACGAGACCATTATCATAGATTTACAGTAATAACATTGCGAGTTGAATCTTATACCTACAACCTTGTATTACAATCTTCGCAATCTCTTGGTACAGACGCTTCACCTTTTTACGGCGTTTTTACTACAATGAACGTACAATACAAAAATCCAAGTACTATTCGAGACTTATAAAAATTGGTCGATGTTTTTGACCCTGCAGCCGTTGGACGCGTACAGTATTCTCAACGATGATGTCATGAACTTGAATGTAATCTTTAACGGCCGCGGTTTATAGTTGTCCCTAATTGTGGTACAGGTTTTTTGGCGCGAACAACTCTGGACCGGTCGCTGTGCATTAGCATGCGGTGATGTCACTATAACCTTGCTGGATTGAGATGGTACGCTGGTCCTAACGTTCTGTTTGTGGCACGATGTTTGTTACTTAGTTGGTTTACGCTTTAGTGGTGTTTTAGAGGGTACTAAACGATACATATTTGGTATTTTATGAATAGTACGCTGTGCATATTTGGAATTTTATGCGTAAAAGAGGAGTAATTTGCAGTTTATTGTCGTACAATGCAAATTGCAGATATGTAACATTCTTGTGAGGACCTTTACTATTTGCTTTCAATTTATTATTTTAAAACTGTATAAATATAATTAGGTATAGGGCAAGTAAGAGACTGTAGTAAAGTGTATTTTACACTTGATTAAACATTTTTTATCCAAAAGGAGGTCACAGTAGCACGGGCCTTGTTTTCTATTTGACTTGCAGTTAGTCTCTGGGTTGTTGAACTTTAAAAATATCAGTTTTGATCTGAAGGATCTTATGCAACGATTATTACAAGTTATTACCATTATTATCTGCTAGGGATAAGACTTGAATACTTTTAACATTTTAAAACTGCTTTATGTGGCAGGAAGTATTGAGTCTGTAATTTTCGATGGCTATTTTTAAATTTTCCTCCGAATCATTTTGATATGTAATGGGAGTGGAGAAAAAGAAACAGGGCAATAATGGTTACACCTATTCATAAAATTAATAAATTTTTAGTTAACATCAAGGACAACATACATTGAATAAATAACAAACTAGAGTTTAACTAGTCGAACTTAGATATGACTTCAGATATAAAAGGACGTGTTATTATTGTAAATGATTTTTAAATTAGCCGGGTTAAATTCAGTTTGAATGGCCCCCGACGCCATATTGTACGGTATATTTGCGAGTACAATTGTTTCATTGTTGTTGTGAATTGAAACTTGGATCCCACGTAAGGTGTAATTTGGATAGCATTATGTCCACGATGTATTTTGTTGTTTGTATATTTTGTTTGATTGCATTATGTAGGCAAATTTAAGTATTTAGAAATATGAATAGTGTTTTAGGATATGTATAGTTATGTATGATGAGTTGGTTAGGTCTGTAAAAGATTTCATAAGATTAAAGTATAAACAGTCTATCTTGTTCATCTTGTTATGATGATAATTTGATAAGCATTAGTAATTTTACGCTGTATGAGAACAAAAATTGCAAAATATTTTTGTATCTTTCGATTGGAATAGTGAAACAAGTTATTATGTTTTTATTTGAAAAAATATAATGATCTGGTCTGATGGAAAATAATTTAATTTAATTCGAAAATTCATTTTAAATTTAATCATCAGTAATTTCAGTAAAAAATCTTCTCCGTAGGTTCTATGACCTCATAAAGCAGTGATGACGTCACGGCGTTAATATTAATGACGTCAGAGTTGCAGACAGAAAGGGGATCTTAAAGTCAAATGATGGCTAAATGGGGGATGCACTTCTGGCTCATTAAAATGCGTGTATAGAGTGCTTTTGGTTTATTCATATTTTATTTGTACTTGGACGGTTTGGTACTTGTAATTTTTAGGGACCTTTCTGGGCATTCTTTTGATACTGACAATTTTAAGCAGCTTTTGAAGACTCTTTGAGTCTTATTGTATTGTGAGTTACCTTTAGGTTTATAAAACAATGTGTAGAAAGTATTGTAGGATTCATTTTATAGGAAGATTATTGATTAGGATTTTTTTTATTAAGTTTTATTAAAGTACACTTTCATTTTTGCACATTATGCCTAGTCTAGAAATCAGCCAATTCAATAAAATACACCGAAATTTTGTTTTAAGATAAACTACTTCCAAAATAACAAATATTTGTCAACAACGAATATAGCTATAACAATTTTGTAACTGAAATATTATCTTTTATTTTATCGTCGGATAATCTATAAAATAGTTTGACGTTTATTGCATTTGTCTGTTTGTCTGTCTAGACTGTAGACAGACGGGCGTCGAAGGTAATTCGTGTCTAGTAACAAGGGTAGTTAGATTAATGATATATTATGAAAATTTGATTTTATCACATTGAGGGTAGATGCATATCAGATGATTGTTTTGACGTATCGATTTTGTTTATGGGCAGGTTGTTGTACTTTAGTGACTTAACTGATATTTGTTTGAATTGTGAGAGATAATATTTGCTATTGTATTAATAGAGATGTTGAATATTATGATTTAATATTTTATGGCATTGTAGTTAATGATTAAACATACTTTTGTTTAAACGTTGCAATTTTTATAGAGTTACTGTTTAGTTATAAAACTAAACTAGTTTTATCAGCTTTTAATCTCATTAGTTGCTATCGATTTTGCATAATGAGTGTTCTAATTACTAATGTATTTTTTCAATAAATCATTCTTATTTATATCTAGACTACACTAACTTATTTAAAATAACTAAGAATAAACTGGACTAAATAACATTTATGTTTTCAAATATCTCTTGTAATAGAAAAGCGTTTAAAACGTTTTCTGTATTACCAATGATGGTGATTGCTCGTGACGAATCCAACAAAAGATTGTAAAAACTGAATTCAATTGTATTACATCATTTATTCTTGTATATTTCGTGGAAGTGACATGACGAAATCGTCGGAGTGCGGCGCGTGTCTGAATGTGAAATGTTACGGGTTGTGATGTCATTAGCTGATGGTTTATGTTTTGATATGTGGTATAATTAGTAAACTATGTTAGTTTTTTATGTATGTGGTCATTGTTAATAGGGAAGATTTGATTTTAATTTGTTTATAAGTGAATTTCGCGTAAAAACTATTCTCGCTTTAGAAAAGATTATAGACAGCTAATAGAGCTATCTAGTTAATAGCTTTACTGATTGTTAAGTATATATTTTTTTTATTCCGGAACCTTTTATTTATATTTTGTTATGGTTAAAGTAAAATATTTATGTTTCATCACTATACGTGCGTGCGTACGGAAACCAAATGAGAATCATTAGTAAGTATTAGGACTTGGAAGTAAGTATGACTATGTCGAATGTTGTCTACCTACTAGACTACCTACAAATCTAATTTTACGTAATAAAACAAAATTTAACGTAAACAAATATATTCTTATGTTATCGTACGCGTGTAGTAAAAGAATAGCGAGCAAAAACAAGATTAGAATTTGACTCATATCAATGATATAGTTTGTAAAATAGCGGCCAGATGGTACTGTAATGGCATTCCCGGAGGTAAAGGGATGTTCACAATGTTTTTAAAATTTAAATAGGCTAGTTATTTAAATAAATAAATACTTCTTCACTTAATGTTGTTTCATTTAATTTAAAACCAGAAAGATAATTGAAATAGGTGTATAAAGAATATTATTTCTGAGTTTTGCCTGTTCATTTCGAAGTAGATATTAGTAAGAATATTGACTAAAAAAATGTTCCCAAGAATGATTTAATTCCTTCTTTACACACAACAGAAACAGACTATTAAAGATAAGTATTGAACAAGATATGAATAAGAAAATATTTTTAAATAGTTATGTGCTTTCTTCATTGCAACACAATACCATTTCCTAGACACCAATCCCTAGGCATTAACACCTAATTGTATAATATAATTAACTAATTAGTTATTATGAAACGCGCCCAAGGTTCTGCGTATAAATAACGCGGTTCGCGGTTAGATGTAGTACTGTTTAGGGCGGTGACGTCATAACCGTAGCGTGATTAAAATAGGCGAATTACTTAATGCTGTTACGGGTTTTGTGGAATATTTAATGTTAATATGAAGGCTGGGTGGAAATAGAATGATGTGATGTAGGTACTAGGTTACGAATTTGTAGGGCGGGATTCGCTAGGTTTATATTTGCTATTGTTTTACTATATAAAAGTTTTCGTTTCTCCGTTGCAGTTGTCTTGTTATATGAGATTCGATAATATGGTCCTAAATCACTACATAGTATAAAACACTTCGCTAAACAGTCGCTTGCTCTGTCCCTATATGCCTATGTATGCTTATATCTTTAAAACTATGCAACTGATTTCGATGCGGTTTTTTAATAGATAGAGTGATTCAAGAGGAAGGTTTTAGTATATTTAACAGGTTTTAAACCAAGCGGCCGAAGCCGCGGGTAAAAAGCTAGTATAATAAAAACTACATGAAGCTTTGGGTCCTGTGAGAAAAAAAATAAACAAATGGGTATCTGTTTTTTGCTATAAATCGAAAAGAGGACTACGCAAATTAAAAAGTACTATAGTTATTATTTTGAATTGTATCAAGATTAAATCCGCTTACTTATCAGAAATCATTCATTATTGTTAATGACATTGTTTGACTTATCAATTAAAATAATGGGTTTGTTAAACTTGTACAGAGATAACCTTTTGGACGTTATTTCATGAACTTCTACATTCCTTTGGCTATTTAAGTGTTAATAATATGTCGTTTTCTCTTATTATTCATATAAAAAATAACTATGCTTTCTAATAATGTTATTAATTATAGGAAAGTATATTCGAATATATCTGTTAATACCGCTTAAAGAATAGTAACAGTATTCAAGACTGACACACAAATAAATTATCATAGGCTTCATTCGATACCACGCGAGTAAATTGTGGTTCTTACATTAACTTGATATTTAAACAAAATTACACTTCAGATAGTAAATTATTTATATTAATAAATAATCTACACCACTATGTCTATTTATTGTTCGAGTAAATATTGGTGGGAATTAATAAGTTAATTAATCAGTATGCATTTTGTTACAGGTATGTCCATATTGGTTGTCTGCACGTTGATTTGATCTCAGTATAAACTCGAAAACTTTAAGAGTGAGTATAACGGTTTCAACACTTTTTATTTTACATTTCTGCAACAGTTTTTATACGCAACAGCGTACCATAACGTTAAGGTCAACCTTCTATGAAGGTACAGTGACCCCAGTTCGACCCAATAACTTATAACAACGTCCTATCAAATTTTCACGAATGCTTATCCCTACATACATTTCCTACGACCATTTCCTACATAAATTTCCTATTATATGACCAAGTATTAAACCGCATTGCGAAGACAAAATAGCGCTAAAAACGTCACATATACAATATTGTGTAAACATTGATGAAACACATCCCCTTCCCGGGATAGCCACCCCCTTCCGCTCGGCAGGATATTGTGTTCCAGAGAAACCTACAGACGAATTTGAACCCTATACTGTAGGAGTAAAGTGTAATATAGCTGTGTTGTATTATATAGATAATTGGTGTTGATAAAAATGCTTACGGTATGTACGGGACGAGGAAAATTTCCTGGTCGATGTTAATTTTGTATGTAGGTAGTATATAATTTTATTTATATAACAACAAAGAACTGACTTATTTTGCGTTTGATCATTTAATAGGAACATTTTTAACATGGGTATAACAATTATTTTTCTTTGTACTGAATAACAGTTATATTTCAGCCGTCTATATACGTTAATAATGTGCTGGTTGAATTGTACAGCATCAATGTGACATTTAATCATATGTCTTTTATAGTAAAAACATAGCTAATAATTTCATAGGTACCTTTACTTATAAATATTGCTTTAAACTTTTAATTTATCTTTAAACAAAACAAACATTACAAACAGACGAACATAAAACCTCTTCCTTTTCGCTTTTGGAAGTCGTTTACAAACTGGGTTCATGCGGACAAATAAGTAGGTCAAAAACTAAATTAAACCCAACACTCTGGCTTAATTCGACCGTTCACAGTAAAGTTTCCAACATATTAAACTTTGCAAATATCCAAGTGAAGTTTCGAAGCATTGAAATGGCTTTTTACAGAAAGATTTTCTGACCAGGCAGCTAGTTCGTAATAATTAGAATCATCAACATCTTAGTTTATACGAAAAATAATAATTTTATTGAGAAAAATCAATCACTGAAAGCTCGATATTCGACAAAAAATCAGCTCCTCACGGTATTCCTTACACCGTAAATCTTCAGTAATACATGGTGACGTCACGGCCGGCAGATCGGCCCGAGTCACGTACCGTCTATTGATCAAGCGGAGGGTGCTCGGGGTGTAAATCTGGTAGTCATGTCTTTTTTTACGTTTCCTATTATACCTATTACCTACAGGTAGTCATGTCCTTGTTACGCTTCCTTTATTCATTGGTAGGGAGATGCTCGAGTTGGAAGGTGGTAGAAAATTGTTCAGTTTTTGCTGAGGTGGTCATTGGTAAGGGTGGTTGATTGAACTGGAAGCTATAAGTTTAGTTCGATTGTTGTTTCATAATACAGAGCCTATTAACCCCTATCAAGTTTCTTAGTGAAGGTATTTTTCTTGAAAATAGACTTTTTATGTTATTATGCTATTTTTTTAACTCAAATGAATAGATATTTATTTGAAGGAATAAAGATCAGTAGATGAAATCTATTTTTGTCATTTTTCTTTGAAATACAACCGTAATAATAATTTCTGGGCTGTTAAATTACGTTAAATAAATGTAGTCGATATTTTTACAATCGTCATAAAGGTCTTGATTCCCCTACCTACTTTGTAGAGATTATCTTTTACATTTTTCTCCAAGTGTCCTCAATAAAAGAGCCATATAATACCGGTTTTACAAAATCCCGTTACGCAATAGCTGATGACGCAGTTCAGAAGTTCCATGGCCCTTTAGAGGGTTCTGATCCGTATCAACTATCTACTTATCACGCGCTATTGTTTTATACCCCCTAACCTATATTGGAGAGCGCTTGGAAAATGGTCTAATGAGGTACAGAGGGTCAATGCACTGCTCGAAAAGGGAAGTTTTAAGGCGTTCATTAATTGGGAGGTGATTTGGTTTTTAGTTCAGAATTGTATATGAGGTAATATCCCATTTAAAGGGATACGCTTATTGAAGTTATCCAGGATCAATTGTACTTTGCTGTTGACGTTTGTTCAAGTTTATATGAAACATAATACGCACAGTGGATAGACTCGCAATTATGCTAGACCAATAGTAAACAAGCAACTAACAGGCATAAATATTGCATTGCATTGCATTACCAGTTTTTTAGTTAATCTATGATTAAAACTATTAAAAAACGTGACAATAGTATAACATAATGAGCTACAGCGAACGGCTATGATTTAAATTGTTGCCTTGCAGCTTTAAGTAAAAAAGTATTTCAAAGGAAATTGTATGTTATAAGGCAAAAGAAGAAAAAAACATTCGCAGTTATTTCATTGCACTAAAATTGCTTTTTACCTGCATTGAAACCATTACATGCTGATTTATTTATATGCAAGAAATAAAAAAAACGTCACGAAAGTGTTACATTAAGTCCCTAATTGTATGCTCAATTAGTTTAGAAAGCACAAATGTATTTGCTTCATTTAGCTCCTGGCTAATTTATTATGTTTTGATTTGGTTTTGGAGTTACTTCTGTGAATTTTAGCTAAGCTTAATTAGTTTAGTCCGTAAGCTTTTAACCCAATTGGACTATTATGCCCAACTGTGTTAGAACGCTTAAAAATTAATGAAGCAAATTGCTCCGTGGTTGGTCTTTAATTCGTGAATGTTGGCCTATTTAACCTTACTAAATAATACAAATTTGAAGGTATCAAGTTTCGTGTTGTTTCTAAAGTGAGAAATAACCGTGCGATGACAGTTTCACTTTAGGACAGTCGGAAAATAGACAGAAAAATATAATTCTCATCGAAATAAGAAGTTACGTGTAGGCTTCTATAAAAGCTGAAGATAGAAATAAATCGAAAGATAAGCTCAGTAATGATGTACATAACGAAGTGTCGCCAAGGCAACGTTGGAGTCTTGAATAGGAAAAAGTAATGAATACGATTGGGAGAAATAAACGTAATAAAAGTAATATAACGTTCCACGTGTAGCTGTAGGAAGATCCGTCATATTCCGTATAAGTTTTATTTAAAATCCAGGTTATCAACATTGATCTGACGGTTTGTAAACGCACAATCTGAGCTAGTTCGGCCCGGATGACCTACATACGTGGGATCCGGGATCGATCGAAATGCATCTGGCGCCTGGCTGCTCCCAGGTGACCTGAACGGAACTAACTGTTGACCTGACGGCTCGGAGCTCAATGAGCTGTGATCGATTGATTTATTGGTGCTGACCTATTGGGATTGTGATTGGACATGTCAATTGATATTGTAAAGATTTGATTGTTTTGAAAATTTGATCTACAATTTGATTACTAAAGTTGTGGTTTAATCGAGTTTTACAAACTGTTTTTGCTCATGAGATTCATTGTGTTGTTTGTAACTGAGTGCTTCTAGTAGAAATTTCGAATTTTCTGCGGGTAATTAACTATCTGTTTCGTAGGGTGTGTATGTTACAGTTAAGGTCTTTCAATCCATTGTAATAACTGCATTTCAATTACCACTTCATGTTAGCATTACAGTTAAAATTACTAATGGAAATATGGTTTTAATTCAGTATGCCATTTTACCACATAACAAATGACTGTTCTTTCCTGCCTAATGGAATTCATTTGGCAACCTCTACATATATTATTATCGCCTATAATGCTCTACATATTATTTTTATTATCTTCACGATCAGTTTAATCGCGATAAAGTAATTGTTGATAATTTGAGGAAATGTTTAGTAAATTCTAATAATACTCGAAGCTCGAACACGGCAGGTATAATTAGCTACAGCCAGATACAACAGGTAGGCTAGATAAGGTGTCAGTGAACCTGACTGGCTCGGTGCCAGGGACATTACTATTGATCTTTCGTCTGTTTGTTTGTTATGTTTTGTTTTGTGTTTGAATTTCTTTCGGTTCTTTTGAATTTTGATTATTGTGCGGCGTGTAGAGCATATTATGTTAGGTATGCTACAATCTAAACAGGGGGGTTTAAATTTTGTAGCTAATGCGGAAATGGCTGTTGGAACACGTAGGTATCTAAATTTGATCCTTGTAATTAAAGAAATGCCTTCGAAAAAGCAGTCTTGAATAGACATCATGACCACAACATTAAGCAAATAATTCAGATAAATATTTTAAAGTTATCGATCAGAAACTGATATTTGGTAATTCTAAATTTTCTTCCAATAGCCAAGGAGAAACAATAACGGAATTGCCTTGACCCACAATGAAGAAGTTCGATGACATGTGCCACAATTCACATACTTGAATATTACCGTTTACGGCCTTAAACTATGCGGTATGACTATATACGATTGATTCTCTAATTGCCTTTAATTAGAGGAGCAATTCATTTGATTGAAATGAATTTATTTGTTCCATAAAAAAATGGACTTTATTTAATACTGATGGCTAAGACTGTTGTTTACATTTTACAGTAATCAAATTGTCATATTGTCAAAATGTATATTCAACTCCCATTACATACGAAATTCCACAATAGCTCCGAACCATTAATGAAGATAGAAAGAATAAATCTCCGTAGTTAATTCAATTTTATGGCTCCATCGTCCAACTAAAAGACGATTGACCATTATTAATCACTTGCACTCGACGAATGATATAAATTTACTCCTATTCCGACATTTCCAAACACATTTTTCAACAAAAATGTCCTGTTAGGTAAACTAGCCGGAAACTTGCACTCGTTGCCAAATTACCTAAATCATAAACATGTTTTTTCAATAAATCTAGATGGAGAAAGAAGTGTTTTCCAGTGAAAACAAAACGTGAGTAATTTGATATAATGATACATTTGGATCAGTTCCAACGTGTTGTTTTCACGAGACTGTCGCCAGTGTCTTCATTGGGTGCTTCTACAGGTCTACAATGCAATATGGTTTTATGGGTTTCCTGTGCACTGGAGTTTTGATAGATGAAGGACTAGAGGTCAAGTTTGAATTGTATGAAATCGAGTGTGTGGTTTGGTGTTGGATTATGAGTTATGAAAGTAACGGGAGATGTGAAAACGTGTTTATAGGTGTTTTTGATGAACTTCTTGAGGCACTAGTGCAACGGAGGTTATCTATATATTATATAGGCTGTCTTGCTTCTATGAAAACGAATTTAGTAGTTTTATCTTCGAATCAAACGAACTACAGGTAAATTAGCTTGGAGAAATTTTTGCATATGTAGTGGTGTGTATATTACTCAGATCTTAGAGCGCGTTTCCACTATATCGTTCTGGCCTATACAAAAATGTTTCGATATCCTAACATTACTATTTAATTTTATACTTATTCCTAGCAACACTTTTGTTTTCAATAAAAACAAGTTTTTATTTGAAAGAAAATGGTTTTGACTTTATAAAAAAAATATATATCATTCAATTTCACGTCCTTGAGCAAACGACAAGGCGACTACCGTGAAACAATAAAATATCGTGTCCATAATAATTTGTTTCATAATTAATATTTGACCATAATAATTACGAAACAAAACAAATAAATAAATCGTCACTTGATAGTGGAAAGTGGAAACACGCACAAAACCAGAATAAACCAGTTTACGCTGTCCGCAGGTGCCACGTGCAGTCGTTTGGTACCGTTAGAACATAAAGCACACATTTAATTCAAAAATTATAATTATTACGTAGTTTAATTGTTAAATTTTGTATTTGTTGATTGTTGTTATTATTTGTTATTATTGTTATAATATTTGTTGAAGTGTTTAATTTGTGTGTAAGTGTTGTAACTTTATATTGTTAATTCAAAATGGCTCCAGTGTTAAAACATGGTCGAGGCAAGCCTTTGACTTCTCAAACTAAAGAATTAAACTTTACATGTCGTTTCTTTTTCAGGATAGTAAATTTTTCATTTTAGTAACATTGTTAATGTAAAAGTTATACGTATGTTAAATGTGCAAATATTAAAATAAAGTCTCATCTTTTTCAGAGGAGAAACACATATAGTTTAATTAAATTTAATTTAATCCCTTATATATGTCGTGGCCATATCGTAGATTTGCTCATTTCATGATATGATCGATCATTTCGTGAAATGATCGCATTGCATGAAATGATCGAATGTCTATTGGCCACATCATGATGTGGTTTGGGCAGATCAATGATAAGAAATCGTTTCTCGATATGGCCAACTAAACGCGCGGTTTTTTCATGAAATGATCAAAATTATTTGATCATATCGTAAAATAGTTACATTAATTATTTGTAGAGGCGCTGCAAGCTCTGTGTTTATGTGATAACTGATAATATGGCGGCCGCTGGCGAAAATTTAATTATTCGCAGTTAAAAACTTCATAATTCGTTTAATAACAATATGAAGAAAGTCATAGCAAAGCATTTACGACGAAGAGGTTCGAGTACTATGGAAAATGTGGATATCTTATATGTATTGAAGAAAAAATGCGTCTTAAATAAAAGGATTTAAGACGCATTTTTTCTTTTAGGATATATATTTATATATCCTACTATATTATTATGATTGTTTGTTTTTTAAAAAGCGATCCGCTTCTGGCACTCGCCGGCCGCTACCGCGGCACGCTCGCTTTGCTCGCTCGGCTCGTGCGTTGTTTATCAAAGTCTAACCTAACCTAACCTAACTGTTTTCTATTGCAAAAACCATTCGCTTCTGGCATTCGCCGGCCGCTGCCGCGGCACTAACTTAAATGACACTAAACAAGTTCTTAGAATATTCTGAATTTTTTTAATATTTTATGGACTCTCTATATTTTATACGATCTGGCCAAATGTGGATGATCAAATCGTGAAACGTTGACGATTTAACGATCTGATCAAACTATGTTGGCCATTTCCTGAAATGCGACCATTTCGTGAAATGATCAATCATATCATGAAATGAGCAAATCTACGATCCACGACATATTATATATAAAATAAAAACTAAAAATAAAATGTTGTTTTATTTTATTTGCTGACCATACACTACTACAAACGCAAAAATTTCTCCAAGCTAATTTACCTGTACATCTATTATGATACTCTTTAGCAGTGGGTGGGTGCAGTCGGCAAAAGTAGGATAATAAAATATGTAATCTGGTATACAATCATTTCATCTGGTATACAATTACTTGTTAAAATTAGGAAGACGGTATGAAATAAGAATAAGAAAAGCAGAAGCTTATTATTTAAGTGTGAGAAATTCGTGTCATTAGCCAAGTCGAGTTCAGAGTCGAGGGAAGCACTCCGAAAATTGTTTCCGCTGACACGTGTAGAGATGCAATTACGAAATCTTAACGTTTGAGGCTTTGTTGAGGTTTTTTTGTTACGCAATTTGAGTGAGAGTTGAGTGAAAGTGGTGCGTGCTGCGGTCGCCCGGGTCGTGGATTGGAAGTTTTGGTTTTGTGGTTATGTATTGTATCGATTGGCTAGTCGTGGATCATGTTTAGGGTAATGATATGTGCTGGGTATTGGGCTATTAGATTTCTGTATTGGGAGGTTATTAGAAATATTTATGGTGTATTTTGCAGAGATAAATTTCTAGGGTTAAGTTCTTAATTTAATTATTTAACCTCTTAATGTAAGTAGGTACATCTTGTAGTAAATGTAGTTAGGTACTTGGACGACTTTTTTTAAATGGAAGTCAATTTCGTTCGACTTACAAAACATTCTCTAGATAACATATTATCGTTTATTCTTCCGATAACCATGCTTAAAATGATAATATATGGCTTGTTTAATGTGCAATATTTAGAAAGGTACCTAAAGTAAAATGCATAATAATATGATGTAATTTAAAAACTAAATACATAACAACGTGTTTAACTTTCTGTAATGTCAAGCACGCAAAAAGTCACTGTATGGATGTACTAAACCAAAAATATATGAGCCGGTAACCGTCCGTCCCTTTACTTTAACCCCAAAAGTAAACAGGGCTCGACACAAGTACCGTCAATAAATCGTAATAGCACTATTGTATCACTATGTGTGTTGGCAGAGGCGTGGTCCATCACACGAGAAAACGCAAGGTCGCTGTGTTATTGTGTATTATCCTATGCCCTATGGTATTGTCATGGAATTGCTAGAACGGTTACCATTTAACCTCTCCATGAAAAACTATTTTAAGCGTGCTTTAAAAGACTTTAAATGTTGATGAACGAACACACGAAATGACAAATATCAATAAATTTATTGTTTATGATTTCAGAATATTTATCACGGATTTATAAATATTTAATTTACTCAGAGATTATTAAATGTACATTTATTAATCTAGGTGAGTTTACATTGAAGGATGATTTCTTGTTACTGAAATATACTATTCAGAGAAAAACATAAGTAGGGCTATGTTACGCGTAATGCTAGTCACAATAAAATATATAATCTTTTCTAGCCTTTACAGTTTTATTTGTGGTTACAATTTTATCGCCTATATCGATTCACACCTTCTTTTTTATTCACACCACTCTGAAATTAAAAAAAAAAACTCGTATTTCTCCCCTTAATTATAAAAATTGAGGCAAGTGCCAACATTGCATGGTACTTATCACGCTCGCGCTGCCTTTACATACATATAAAAATATAACGAATGATTGAAATCCATGAAAAACTAGTCCAATTAAAAGTCGTGCAGTTTCATGGAAAATGTAATTTAAAAAATTCCAAATGTAACATGGTGGAAAGCTATTAGGGCGCGGTGGTTGCGTGAGGTCACGGCAAGGTGGCGTCATTTGGTTGCCAGGGTTGGTATGTGCTCGATGGTTGAAGCTTTGTAGGATGACAAGATGATCTGGAATGATCAAGATCTGTTTAAGGAAAAGGAACTAAAACAAATAGGAATCGTACAACGAATGAACGTTTTGATGCTAGGTGTGTTTTACAGGTTTGGGCCCGGCGACGGGCTGCCGCTGATGGGGTCACGGATGAATTCTACACATACCCGTGGCCCTGTCGCTGATGCGGCTTGACGGAACACAGTGGGGTTTTGGTCGGTAGGAATCCGACATAACCCACGGCCTCTTCCCCGGAGGCCGTGGGTATCTATGCAAGATTTCCCCACTAAAAAAAAAAAAAAAAAAAAAGGTGTGTTTTACAGGATATTTTTTGCAGACAATCCTGTTTATTAGAATTTAATAAAAACTTTTATTTTAACACAATAGTGAATAAACTGACAGTAAATCTTATTTGGTTTATATTTACATCGTAAATGTTCGATCTGTAGGTAAGGATTCTAAGAAGAATTTACTGAATTTTTAACCATTTCCCAGTTGCATTTTCTGAATTACCATTCCTACAGCAAAAAGTAACAAAACGCAGCCACGTTACAAAGTGGCGACTTGCGGCCTTGCTTCCCGCAGGCTTTTGTGCTCACAAACCGTAGAGCCATGAATATATAACGACGACTGCGAGACGTCGCCCGTCTGATGCTGCGACATCGATCCGTCAGCTGAGATTTGTCTGTAGGCGTATTGGTTGGAGATATTTGTAATGTAGGCTGTAGGTATATTGGTGGTTGAGATTTGGGATGTTCTGTTGCGTTGTGTGGTGATGTTGAATATAACTTGGTTGATAGTGACTGCTTACTTAAAGAATGAGTGTATCAGTTATCAATGATGCTGTCTATCTGTCGTGAGTTATTAATTATTATGTGGAGAAGTTAAATAGATCCATGATAAGGTTTAACGGTGTCGATGCCAGGATAATATTCTTTAGTTTTGGTGTTATAGAACTAAGAACACCCTGCTTTCATATTTCACAGTACAGTATTTAAATTTAAAATGATAGTACAATGTAATACATCAATTACTTTGAAATATTTTTGTTGTATTCAAGTGTGAATAATTCAAGCAAATAACGCGTAAAAAATCACATTAATAAGTGCATTGTTTGATATTCACATTCTTCCGTTACCTATGGATTCCAATGGCAGCATTAGAATACAGAAAAAACATGTATTGTATCCAAGACTGGATTATGCATGTATACCAGAATAGGTACCTATGTATTATAGGTAAGCGTCTGTCTTTTGATTAGGAATGCCTTTTGAATGGTGTGGGATGGTGCAAACATTGGAAAGACTTTAATGTAGCAGTTTATGAAGCTGAGCTTAGAATAGAATTTATATTATGTGTATGGAATACCTAGATGCCATATTTTGAGAATATGCTGTTAGAGTCGATGATGTAGCGCTTCGTTTGAATGTTTGTTTTTCGATTTCTATGATTATTTCATGCTTTCAATACCTGTCGATATGTACAAAATTTATAATTGGATTTTTATCGGACACTTCAGTAAAAGCTAGTTTTGAAACTGCTATCAATCGTATCTTTAGTTTTTAATAGATTTCAATGACCAACAACAACCACGCGAAATAAATGCTATGAGGTAAAATAACGATCTTTTACTGCGATGTAAAATTGTATCTAGTCTAGTCTAAGAAAACAACTTATTATATTTGTTTTCTTTTAATCAGTCTGTTTTCCAATAAAAGTATTCCCAAGTACCTACACGAATGCGTAAACAAACTTTCGTATACAATTTATTCTTCGTATTATACGGTAGCGGTATTTTTCTTACAATATTTATGTTTCGTATTAGATGAGGAAAAACGAAGCACATACTTGGCAGAAAAAGTAGCCTAGGTGTTTATCGTGATGTGATTATTTAAAGTAAATGTCTTGAAGACAATGCTAATGTTATTATGTTGTTTGTGTGATGTGATGTGATTATCTATATTTGCAAGCAATAAAAATGTTATCAATGTAAGGACTTATTGATTCAAACAGAATTCTTGTAAAAGGAACATAGAATTCTCATATTCTATTGTGCTTATACTAATCGTGTCTCGCTATAAGTGAAGATCATAATATTATCTTATCCTAATCTTACGTATTAGGTTATACTTACAAATAAGGTTTTCATAAAATATCATAAACAAATATTATGAAAGAACTTATCATTTTCGTGATGTTATATTGGGTCATAAGCTCAGTTAAAATGTGATTTTCATATTTAACAAAAACATCTTAACTTATTAAATGCCAGTAAAACAGTAGACGTTAATTTCGTAATAAATCATAATAATGCACTATGAATGGAGTGTAGTATGAGTTATGATGCATTGTAGGTATATGGACAACGATGCGTTTACGATACTCAGTTGTTTATTATATTATTTGTAAACTTAGTTATAAGTAATAACGGCCTTGTATAAGTTAGAATTCACAATTGTATCGATTTTGGTGGTAAGTAGGTATATGTTTTATTATCTTTAAACAAACGAGTATCTTCTAGGGAAACGCGTACCATCGCTTAAATAAACAAATTCAGAATAGCTTGAGGGAAATTATAATATAAAAAAAATTCAAAGCGAACATTTTTAATGCGCCACAAAGATTATTTTTTTTTTCCGAATTAGTTTACCTAGTAGAAAAATTTGGAATCCGCACTAGTAGTGCGGTGACTCTTGTTTCCAATATTCAAATGAATAATCACACATTTTGATAGACGCTCGAATCATTCAAAATGCTTACTTATACGCATATGAAAAAATAATACAATGGCTACCATAGTATTGATTGCTTGCTATAGAGTCGCGGCTCGAGATCAAAAAGCATTGTGGTAATGTCAATGACTGCAACTACTTCGTGTAAGTACGTCGCGCATAGTTATTGTATCATCTGCATATTTACATTACTTCGATTAAAACATGTATTTATGATCTTTTCTATTGATATTGTAAATGGTGAAAAGTAATTGATTCAGCACGATATTTTTTCAACGAGAATTGGGAAGATATGGTTGATTTGAATGTGGACATATTTTGTGACGTACTTTTTTAAGGCAAATATCTAAAAAACTTCTCCTAGCCTAGCTTCAAAGAGTTCCCTTACATGCTGTAGATTTATCAAGGCATCTGACAAAATAATAATAACTAAACTACGCCAGAACTCAGAAGAGACAAATAAAAATTGTAAATTAAAAATAAGGAAAAGAAACAAAAAATCTGATAACAACTCGTATCATTTTCAGCAGTTAGTTAACTTTATCAAATTCACGCACGAAGCCAGGGAGGACTAGCGTAATACCATTATCGTAATACGAGCAATTGACCTGGATTTTTTACCTGTGACGTAGATAACGTGGTCGGTTGTTTATTATTTTTGTGGTTCACGGTATTTACTTTGAGTAATCGTCGCATGTTTGAAACTGTTTGGTAAACTGTTATAGTCTATATTATTGTAAGGATTTTTTTTGCCTTGTGAGGTTTTAATGCCAGTAGAATTTGTAGTGACTGATGAGTGATGTGGTTTATTTTTGTTGGAGACGAACCGTGTTTGTATTTCTCTATGGCTCTGGGTCGATATTGTAAAGTATCCGTGTTAAAATTTGAAATTGCAGCCTTCTTACATTTACATTGTGCATTGTACTAGATCTGTGATGCATTGTCAATGTCATTTATTTTATTGCTATAATCTGTGGTTAACTTCCTTGTTCCTTTTTTTCGCGTCGTCCGTGACTGTAACTGTACCTAATTGTGTCTGATTTAATTAAAACAGTTTCTAATAACTTGTTAAACCGTTTTTTATTTACAACAACAGGTTATGGGCCCAGGCCAACCTGCCGTAGTACAGATTACAGTCGAATAATAAATAATAATTAGTCCGTCAAAGTACCGCGTGCATAACCTCACATCAGTTACCGGCTCGCGATCTTTCTGCTGCTTTTCAAAATTCAAGATGAACAGTAACAACACAATTATGTCGATCCCAAAACTCACGGGACGAGATAACTGGTCCAACTGGAGTTTCGCCGTCAGAGCGTATCTGCAACACGAGGAGTTAGATGAATGTCTTACGAGGGAACCCGATTGTAATGATCCAAAGGCTATGAAAAAGGATGTAAAAGCTAAGTCAAAATTAATTCTATTGATTGATCCTATACTTTATATCCATATTCAAGATGCAGTCAATGCCAAACAAGTCTGGGACAACCTCACGATTTCTTTCGAAGACAGCGGATTGACTAGAAAAGTAGGTTTATTAAAGGACTTAATTAACGCGACCTTAGAAACGAGCGAAAATGTTGAAAGTTATATAAATAAAATTATGACAGCCGCGCACAAATTAAGGAATATAAAATTTCATGTCGATGATGAGTGGTTGGGCACATTAATTAAACACTTTACAGCGAGCGTGGTGAGTCTCCCCGTGACCACGCTCGCTGTAGTGTTCGAAACGTCGGAAAAATAATATAATGAATAAATCGCGTTTAAAATCCGTTAAAAAGTCTTTAATTTCTAAATGTATAATACTCGCGTAAAATCAAACACTAGAAAATACTAAGTATCCGTTTAGTTGGCTTATAATAGGTACAGGGGATTATCGCCAATTTGTCTTTTTGGATGTATAAAGCGTGTGTTTGACTTGGCTATAAATAAAGCGTTCAGTGAGATAACATTATTCCAGAACTAAAGAAATACGCTTAACTTTGTTAATTGAATGTTTGGGCGGAGATGAATACTAAACATAACAAGTCACCTGCATGCCTTTTTTAATATCCATACTAATATTATAAATGCGAAAGTAACTCTGTTTGTCTGTCTGTTACTCAATCACGCCCTAACTACTGAACCAATTTGCATGAAATTTGGTATAGGGATATTTTGATACCCAGAAAGGACATAGCCCATAGGCTACTTTTTACCCCGAGAAATAGGATAGGTTTTATCCCGGAAATCCCACGGGAACGGGAACTATGCGGGTTTTTCTTTGACTTGTAGATAATAAAAACTAATTTAACAGCAGTATGTACCTAGTCCAGCTTGTTAATATTAAAGCACATTATTCTGTTCAACTGAACGATTACACCTTAACAATAGTGTGACGTCACCACCGTTTTATACACGCTTCACACCTGACTGCGCTCGGAAACGCATTGTGCAGTTCGCCATGTAAACATTTATATAGTGTTTATGTTTGTGTATTGAGATGGGAGAATTTTTTGTGGCATTTTATTTTAGACTAGATTTTAAATCAGTATATGCGGGTAGATATTTAAAATGTTCAATCTCATCTGGTGTAGGTAGTAAATACAGGCTTTATTTTAAATTGTGTAGATCTCGGGAAATACACCTACCTTGTAACAATTGCGTCATGTCTGTAGGATTTTTTAGATTTTATTCAATTGTTTATCCCGTTGCAATATATTTTAAAACACAGAATTATTAGGTAACATTACAAAATTTGTTGTGTTAATGATTATCATTTAACGAATTATTCACACGGATTGTTTATTTCACACGCATTTACTAATCTACCATTTCCACGATAAACATTAATTTATGGAAATCATTCTCACGAAAGGAAAATTGAATCGTAATGAATCAAACACTAGATGCAGTCTGGCAACCGCCCATGTCTGGATTCATTATTTGATAGTTCATCTTATTTCTTCGTGGTATCAATAAACCTACATATTTTATTGACTATCTGCTGCTAGCGGGAAGGAAATCCGATTGATCGATTTATATATTTGTTTCGATGATTCATTTAATTAATATTTAAGGTGTTGCATTGAAAATCTGAGTAGTTTTAGCTCAAACTGTGCTAGGAAATAAGGAATACGTTTTTTGTTAGAATACAAAATTGTATTACATTTATGTGTCGATTTAACTACCTAGTCTCTATTTTTAATCACTACATAGTATAAAACAAAGTCGCTTTCTCTGTCCCTATTTCCCTATGTCCCTTTGTATGCTTAAATCTTTAAAACTACGCAACGGATTTTGATGCGGTTTTTTTTAATAGATAGAGTGATTCAAGAGGAAGGTTTTAGTATCTAATTTATTAGGTTTTAGAGAAAGCGGGCGAAGCCGCGGGCGGTAAGCTAGTACCTAATATATGGAATATCTCTTCATTAACCAAAGATCAGTTAGGTACTGAAATTTCTTTCACGAGATTATCCTTGTATTATTTCACACGGTAAAAAGGTGAGAATAGGGACAGTTCGATCCTAATCCTAGTAAACACAATCACTATTACATCGTGTTATACTCGAGAATTTTATGGTGTAATATGATAATGGGATATGTGTGTTCATTAAATTAAAGATATGTGTGAATAGTAGTCTAAAAATAACTTCAATTTAATAAATTATCTTTTAGGTTTAAAGACTTTATTACTCATAAGAACAGTTTGTTCACTT
>CAJQZM010023265.1:0-20897 GCA_907164665.1 Colias nastes | reverse complement strand
TTACATTTTTATTGAATTTTTTTTTAATTTTAATTTTTTCTAGCTGGTCCGGCGAACTTCGTACCGCCCAGTCAATGAATGTCGTGTTACCTTTGGGCTTGGAACTAATTTAGGCTTTGATGAATGGAATACAATGATACAAAATAAATAAAGATATATAACAGCATTTTATTTCGATGAATAACACATAGGTATAGGAAAAAGAATAAAAAAAAAACAATAATTAGATACTTGATTACTTCATACACGTGCCAGAGAAAAATTATCGAATTAAACTACGTTTTGCAGCCTGGGATGCATTCGGATTAACTCTTTTCATTCTTTAACTGGTGTCGACCACGAAATCGTTTCCTTTCACTTTAGTTATGATAGTTCTACCACTATCATCTTGTTGCCTGTGATAGTTTCTACAGTAAATTTTCGTGGATTCCTTTTGGAACACTCGCTGTCAACCATGCATGGTGATTGGCGGTTGATGGTGCCACACGGTCCATCAATCATATTCGTGATTACAACATAATGTCGGTCTGGATCGATTGAATACATCCATCATTGAATAATCCGAAAGATGTGTTGCTTTAATGTAACTCATTGCTTGAAAACACGTGTGGTAATGTCGAGCCGATCACTTGATAATTGTCCGGGACGCAGCAGTAGAATAATTTCCATCCATTTTGGATTTCATGTAAATGTAATGAATAGATCCAGGCCGACCATAATGACGAACATATTATGTCATTGCATCTTGCGCATATTCATGCGTATGACTTGGGCTACCTGTGTATGTCGCCGGTAAAATAGCACCTAAGCACCTAAATAGCCCAATATTTTCTGCATCTTCTTCTCTGTGCTAATTGCATCGCGTAAATGGATGTAATCTTCAAAACGCAATTTAGCTTGGTTCAATCGAATGAGCCAGGGCCTCCGTTTCAATTTTAAGTTTTAACGTTATACATAATATTATTTCAACGCAATATTGTTGAAGCAGTCGACGAAATCGCGACAAATAGTCTTAGATTACAAAATAAAAGACAGATGGAGCGTTGCCGAACTAAACCGAATGATTTATCGTCATTTTCAATGAAGCTATGTGTGCTGTCATTTCGCCGCTGCACTGTACGTACACGGTGCTTCTGTGTGCGTGTAAGGTTACCAGATATTGAAAAATTTCCCAAATTTTTCCCCGACTACGGAAAAAAGAGGGTTATGTTTTTCGAGTTTATGTATGTATGTATAATATTTCTTTGACACGCCCTGCAGTATAAACCGTTGGACCGATTTTGAGTTGTGAGGTTTCATTGCAATCATCTGAATTATTATGTTAGTGGCGGTAGTGACGTAGGCTATAATTAGCAGTCAAGTTTTAATTTTTATTTTAATATAATTTCGGGTTAGTAATAGTTTTTTTTTTTAATATTGTAAAAATTCTTTTATTACATAAAGTACCTGCCTACTAAAGTTATATTATATGAACAAAATAATTGTATTCAATTTTTAATTAAATAAATTACATAAAAAAAAGTTTCAATATTAACTGTAATAATTATATTATTTTTTATTTTCATCATAACCTACATGGAGTTCACATAAATTAAATCGCTAGCGAAAACGACTATGACGTTTTTAAGCTTTATAAAAGTAACAAAATAATGTATTATGCTTATTAAAATAATCTAATAATGATCATGAACCTTTAGTGCACTATACAAATAATCACATTCACGATCAAAAAATCCAACAGCATTACCTCGAAGATCTTTTAACCATTTTACCGTTTTACCCATAAAAATGGCAAATTCATTTTCAAAATACTGGCAGCATACGTTGAAGTTTTGTATTCCTTCCTATATGTAAAATTATTATTTGTATACAAAATTAAATAAGCCAAAATATAATCTACAGAGAACCTGTAAAACGATGATGTATCTTTTTGTTTGTTTTCGGGAACAAATTTTACAGCGTTTTAATATCACAAGACAGCATTTTTTTACTAAAATTGCAAACCCTTTTTGACGTATTGCATGACACTATATGCGCTATAGCACTGGTGCAGCGACGTATTTGCTTTTGATTTCGTATTTTCTTTGACAAGGGCGACGGGCGGTTGTCATGCTCCATCTGTACTTTATTTTGTAATCTAAGCAAATAGTTGTCAGAATTTTTACATTTTTAGAGATTTTTTTTTAAATAATTAATCGAACTATCCTTCTTGGTTAGTTTCCTTACCGAAAATACCTTATCAATTTCTGAAAGCACGCGTAAACACAAATATTTGAGGAATTTTTATGTATCTGCTTTAATTGCACTTTTCAATAATTGATTTAAAAAAAATACAGACAATAAGTAGTTTATTCACCCTTTTTACTTTTTAATTATTTTACACAAAATACATTTTTGAACGCATGAATGTCAAACAATATTTTGACCGTATTCAACCGTATTTGACAGGATTGACAACTAATGATTGACATGTACGAAAATCAAAATTATTTTTATATAGTGGCCCGCCCCGGCTTCGGCCGTGGTACATATTTCGCAATAAAAGGTAGCCTATGTCCTTTCTCGGGTATCAAAATATCTCCATACCAAATTTCATGCAAATTGGTTCAGTAGTTTAGGCGTGATTGAGTACTTAACAGACAGACAGACAGACAGAGTTACTTTCACATTTATAATATTACTAGTATGTTATAATATTAGTATGGATTAATAGAAGTACCTATGATTTAAATGTTTATTATGACGTGTTGTAAAATATTTTAATTACAACACTAATAGTGTTACACTATAATATTACCTATATTCAATTAGATTTATTTGATTTTATAAAATAAAATTTAATTTTCCTTTTTTGGAGCCTTCTTATTTTCGTAAAACCTGTGGTAGAACCTTCTTCGAACAAAACTTACTTGCGTAACATACTTAAGTTATGTACTTTTCAATTAAAGAAAAGATTCATGAAAACAGTAAAGATTCGTTCTCAAATTTTAGCGAATCAAAATAATCAGAATTTTAATAATTAATCAATCATTAATAATTGTTATAATGACATAACATACTGCAATATTGAAGCAATATTCAAACAGCTGTCAAACGCTAACGTAACGCATTTAACTTGACTTGAAGGAAGCCAACGCCTTTGACGATCCTTTAGTATTAGCAAGAACCGCCACTTATAATAATTTCCGCATTCTTGCCTCTAATTAAAGCGTATTGTGATTTTACAAGAGATATTCTATTTTTCACCAACATTCAAAAAATGTGGGATGTTTTCAATTCGTAGCGATTTTTTATTTGTTTGTTAAAGTTGCGATAAGAAGTAACATTACAAAGAACATTTTTTTTTCATTATAATTGAGTAAGTATGTTCATAATATGTACTTAAATATAATAGATATTAACGTGGGTTGATGTAAATTAAAGTTTTGCAACTACAAACCTCTTTAATTGGGTTACCTGTTGAATTATGACTCTCATAGGAGGCATGGAGTCCCTTTAGACGAAAACAGGCGAAATTTTAATAAAGTTCCTATCCTACTTACCTATACCTATTATAAATATTAAAGTTTATATGAATGAATGTTTGTTCTCACTTGAAAACAGCTGATCGGATCAGTATGAGATTTGGTACAGAGATAGATTATACCAATTGTTAATGGTAAAACAATTTTATGATTCAAAAGTGCTTCTAGAAAAAGTCAAATGGAATTAAAAAATAAATTTAAGTTTGAATTACGTACCTCATAAGCTAAGGGTAAGTACATCACGACTCAATAATTTTATACAAATTCATCTAAATCCATTCAAAATCATATTAAAGAATTTTAATTTTAATAAAAAATCAAACTTTTTCAATTGGAATTCCTTCGAGTATCTAATTCGCAGAAAGCCTTAGATAATCTGGATAATGTCAATCTGTCTAGACGTTAATTGAGTTGAGGTTAGTGACGTCATTAACTGTGAATAATAATAATTATCGATGTTGATTAAACTTGCGTATATCCTTTATACTTATTCTGTGTTAGTCATTACATAGTACACTAGTTAATTGTTACATAACACTTTAACTGATTCGGGCAAAGAGAGTTATGTTTTTTGAGAGTTTATAATTTATAGATAGATATTTATTAAAACCCTCTATAGCGTATACGACTTGTCGGCTTAAAGAAGTCTAATACAATATATTTTATCACTTTCTATTTCTTCTGTTGTAAACCAACCACATAAGAATTAAGAATTAATAAAAATATTTACCTATAGAGAAGACTTGGCGTTAAAACCAAATCGTTAATACCTAGGTAGATATAATAGATAATATTATGACCTACCTACATACCCTACATTTTCAGGATTATGTTTTAATCACATAGGTAGTATTGATAGATGCTATTATAATATTATTTTGCTTAGACAATTTGCGCATTTATTGTGTCCTATAGCTATCTTTAAAACACTTTTATTCATAAACCACACACGAAAGAAGACTTCACTCACACATACATACACTACACACACACACACATCCAATGAATATGAAACTAAGCAAGTCCAAGATGGCCGCATTTGAATTTCAAATATCGGTGGATATTCGCAAAGAAAACAATTCTAATTTGCGATGCGACGTCAGCTAATCAGATGAGTACGTAATATTGTATGTAGAAATGGTTTCACTTACCATTTTTAGGGTTCTGTGGGTAATATTATAAATTACATACAACCTAATAGGTAGGTAGGTAGGTACTATAGGTAGGTAAATGTAAAAGTGACTCATCACTCAATAGAAGTATGATTGAAATATATTGGAAAAAGACTAAGAAGACGCTTCATTTAATTACCTACTTACCTACCTATAGTAAATTATAAATTACTTTTATAAAAACTTTCCAAAACTTATTTAATTATACCTAGTAAAAACTTCAGAATAAAACCTATTAAAAGATACAATTAAAAAATTAAACAGAAAATTATTGTACACTTACCTACCGCTTATCTCATAGGTATCTCTTATCTCTATTCTCTACCTATTGCTAAAAATCTTTCAAGATCAGTTCAGCAAATCCAGAGCCCCCTATACAATTTCACAAACTTACTACCTTACCAATCACCTACCTACCTCTATATAAATTATATTAGACATAGCAGCTACACAAACACAAAAACTCAAACTCAAACATTTATTTATTCAATTATACTTCTTCTAGAAGCACTTTTGGATCGTCATATTCTTAACATTTACCACCGATTCGGAAAGCAGTATCTATGAAGAAGAACCGGCAAGAAACTCCATCTGTCTCATTTGATTATTTCCTTAACTTTGAAAGCATACTTCATAACTTTATTCCTCTCTTCAATCACGTAATTCTTATGGGAGATTTCAACACCTGTTTAATGAAGAAAGACTCGCGTAGTTCCAAGCTTATTTCTATTATTGACTCTTTTAATCTACATTCTCTTCCGTTAAACGCTACTCACTTTTTCCCAAATTGTGCTCCTTCTCTTTTAGATCTTATGTTTGTATCTGCTCCACATCTTGTTTCCAAACACGGCCAATTTCCCGCCGAAGCCTTCTCATTTCATGATTTGATCTTCCTCTCGTACAACCTCCGGGTTCCTAAAAGCAAAAAAAGAACGGTCTTGCGGCGTAACTTTGGTGGTATGGATCTGGAAACCCTTTGTGATGATGCACTGTTGATTGATTGGTTGCAGGTCTTGAGTGCTGATAGCATTGACACTAAAATTCAGACATTCAATTCTCTCCTTACCGAGTTATACGATAAACATGCTCCACTCAGACCTGTAAAGTTGAAACATGCACCGTCGCCTTGGATAACACCTGAGATTAAAAAAATAATGAAGTTAAAAAACCGTGCTAAAGCAAAACTGAGAACGTGTAAATCGAATGAGCGTCGTGAAAAATATAAGAACATTCGGAATCGCTGCAATACTATGTGTAGGGATGCGCAACGACGCCATATCCATAGCTCGGTCGAGAACGGCGACCCATCCAACGTATGGAAGTTTCTTAAGTCACTAGGTGTCGGAAGCAATAAAAATTGTACTGTTCCTTCAAATGTAAATTTAGATGACCTTAATAAGTTCTTTTGTTCCAATTCTTCAGCTCACTTCAACAAACAGGCTTCTTTAAATCAGATTTCTCTTATTCCGACCCCTACCTATCCTCCGTTCTTTTTCCGTCAATTTTCCGTCTGTGGTGTTAAAAAGAATATTCTATCCATCACCTCGAAGGCCGTTGGCAGTGACGCTATTAGCCGTAATATGATCATTCCCATCCTTGATATAATTGCTCCTATAATCACTCATATCCATAATTTTTCCTTAACCTCACATACATTTCCTACCATGTGGAAAGATGCTCATATTATTCCTATATTATTCCTATTCCTAAAAAAAGTAATCCTTCATCCTACAATGAGTATCGCCCTATTTCTATCCTTCCATTCCTCTCCAAAGTTCTCGAACGTCTTGTCTATAACCAACTAAGTAATTTCCTTTACTCAAATCACATCCTTAGTCCTTTTCAATCCGGTTTCCGTCCTGGTCATAGTACGGTTACTGCTCTAGTCAAAGTTGCCGACGATATTCGTTTAGGTATGGATAGCCAGCAACTCACAGTACTCGTTTTACTGGATTTCACGAATGCCTTTAACTGTGTTGATTTTGAGTTACTGTTGAGCTTGCTCAATTCTATTAACATATCTCCAACGGTAATTGAATGGTTTCATAGTTACCTGTTCGGACGCCGGCAACGCATTGTAATGAACGATCTAATATCGTGTTGGAGCAACATTACAGCTGGTGTCCCACAGGGTGGCGTGTTGTCCCCACTCCTCTTTGCACTTTTTATAAATTCTCTTACTCCTAAACTGTCTTCTCCCTACCATATGTATGCAGATGATCTCCAAATATATGCTCACTCAGAACTCAACACTCTTTCTAATGCTATTCAAACACTGAACACTGATTTGGAATCTATACACGAATGGAGTAAACTCTTTGGTATTAAAATTAATCCTAATAAAAGCCAAGCAATAGTCATTGGAAGTCCACAACTACGCTCAAGAATTAACTGGACCGGTTTCCCATGTATACAGCTCCATGGGTTTGTTATACCATACACTTCTGAGGTGAAAAATCTGGGGTTAACCTTTGACGAAATACTATCATGGGTACCACAAGTCAAAGCTGTTTTTAAAAAAGTGTATGCTTCCGCAAACAGTTTAAAACGGTTAAGCCACTTCCTACCCATACCTACCAAGGTTATGCTGGCGCAGACTCTTCTTTTGCCACTCCTGGATTATGCTGATGCGTGTTACACAAACATATGTGAAGAGCAGCTTAATCGACTCGAACGGCTCCAAAATATTTGCATCAGATTTGTTTATGGGTTGCGAAAGTTTGACCATATTTCCGAGTATCGTAGGAAACTTAAATGGCTGCCAATCCGTTCACGCCGGAATATGCATGTCCTCAATCTTCTCTACTCTATTCTTTTCTGTCCTAATTCCCCTTCCTACTTAAAATCTAATTTTAACTTCCTTGCAACTGATACCTACTCTCTTAGATCTTCCAACAATCGTTTGCTTAGATTCCCTATACATTCGACTAAATATTACACCTCCTCCTTCACTGTCACTGCAATCCGTTTATGGAACAACCTACCTGAGAGAATTCGTTGTGCTCAAACAATAAACTCTTTCAAGAAAATGCTGAAAGATTATTTCCTTTCCCTCTAATTGTAGTATTTATGTAATTATCGTATTGCTGTTTGTATCTGTAAGTATGTGTATGATATTTGTATATGTATGTATGTATGTGATTAGTATATTCTATACGTATATAGTATTTATGTGTTACTATATATTTTACTATTGAAATATTTATTACTCATGTTAATTATTGGCTCACACTACCGAAGTTATTATATTTTTATCCTCTACCCGACGGTTGCCTGGAAGAAATGGCTTATAGCCATAAGGCCGCCCACTGTATGCCGATTGTATCTTTTATTTTGTGTCGACTTCATTTTGTATTTCCTATACAGTGAAGAATAAATAAATAAATAAATAAAATAGTTATATACATTTGAAATTGATACATTTGCTTGCATCATGCCTCCCATACAACTTCATTACCTGTGTACCTACTACGTATGCCCTGACATTAATGCTAAAATAATTCGATTTCGGCTTATGCAAATTATTCTAATCGCTATCATGATCATATTTAGGTATTAATTGCTAATTCTGGGCGATAATCTGAAACGTGTTAGCTTAATATAATTAATTATATGGATATTATGTTGCGTTTGTAGATACGTTTCAGTGAATTTTTTTAGTTATAGTATATTTGGTCAAAATTATGAGTGCTGTAGTATGGTAGATAACAAATATACCTACCACCTGTACCTTTTTTTAAGTGGGGAAATCTTCCAAAGATACCCACGGCTCCCGGGGAACCTACTACCTACCTATAGATAATAAAATATAGATTCAAGAAAAGAAAAACGTATCTAACTTAGAGAATATAAATATTTAAAAAAGGCATAGGTATGTAAATTGTAAATTGTAATCAGTAGGTAATATCATAAAGAACACAAGTTAAATATCATTTTAAATAATATATTTTTCTCTACCTATTTTAAGACCACTTTCAACTTTTAAAATTAATCAATATCATTAATTAATATTCCACTTTTTAATATAAAAAGCTGAATCATACCACAAATCGATAAAAAACAATCCTTAACTAATGGAATCAAAGTTCCAAATCGTTTGTATAATAAAATTTCTCTAAAGTTAGGTACATCAACGAATTTATTAATTTAATAGGTACGAAAATGGACGAAGCGAATTTACCTTCGCTTTACAGTTCATAACTAATTTAATAAAACCTCAAACCTACGATTATTATCAAATATTTTAAATTCTTATTGCGGCAAAAAATATAGGTATTTTCACTTAGAGCCTTTTTCATAGAAAAAGCTTTCAAAACTTTTTGACTACAGACCAATAAGGTAACTTATTACCTACTTAACAAAAATTAAGTGTTTCTTACGAATATACGAATGAAAAAAATTTAGGATACCTAGGAAAGTAGGTATCTATTTGTATCAAAAATTTCAACTAAATCCGTCCAGTGAATTTTGGGTGAAAGAAAAACATGAAACCGCGAGAACTATGTTTATTTAAACCTAAATATTTTACTAATATTTATTTAAATTATTATCCATAGACAAATTAAATATATATTACATATAGCATGGAATTCCTATGTAATAATGGTGTAACTACAGTTGGAGAAAGTTTAAAATTAAAAAAGTTAAACAGAAACGAACCGAAAGTCGGTCGGTTCAGTTGCACTCGTTATCTCGTCATTTTAACTGGTTCTATCTGCTAGATTAATTTATATTTTATAGGTTATTTCCTAGTTTTGTAATGATTTTTAAAGAAGTCCGTAAAGCTGGCTATGAAAAATTAGCGAAATTAAAAAAAAAACAACGCCAGAATTTGTTACTTTTTTGTTGCTAATTAGTTGCTATAATGACGATTTTGTTGCTCAAGCCGATCGCTGAAAATCAGCAACAGTTCAAGCTTTACATTAATAGTAGGGGAGCCCAGGATGCTAAATGTGGATTTACTCGAGCGTCACGGGAACCTATTAGAATTGGTAGATTAGACCATAGCGAGAAAAAAAGGTCCTATAATGTTTTCACTTTTAGCGGTGGGGAAGGGTTTTTTGATTTTTTTTAATTTAAAAAAGAAAAAAATTGGCTTGGAAATACTCAAGCGCGTTAGATATTGATATTTTGCATGCTCCAGGACGTCACTGAAAAAAAGTATACGTTAATCTGACGATTTAAGTGGCGATTTAATCGCTATGAAGAAAGGGTAAAAAATTAAAGTAATATTATTCGAGCGCGTCAGATTAATATATGGGGGGGTTAATTACAATATAAGAAGTCCCCATTTCGCTAATCTGACGATTCGAGCTCAACCTTAGGGAATTATGGATTATTCAAATTTTCCAGCGGGGCCCCTGAGCGCACCCACCAACCATAACTGCTCATATTGACTAGAGGTACTAATGAATAGCTAAGGTACCGTCCCTTATAGTAATCTGACGCGCTCGAGTAAATCCCAAAATCCCCTCTTGGGCTCCCCTACTATAAGGTAGCGTGAAGAAATCGGAAAAAGGGATGGATCGTTGGATAAATGCAGGTGAATTTGTTGCTAATTTGTTGCTGCAAAAAAGTGTAGGTACATTTTGATTTTTTTTTCAATAGCGCACAAAAATAACACTGACCACGTCAGCTTAACTGTTGATTTTCGGTAGTTGGGCCTACTTGGGCTATATTATGACTTATGTCAGTATTTATCAAGCAAAACCTGAATTTTCCACTAGCTATCGTCAAAATAGATTCAATAAAAACTGGACTCCTTAATAAGCGACATGAGTCTCGCAACTAATGTCGTTAAAAGTTTGTAAGGGCATAAAAAATAAATTGCTACACAAGTTTTAACAGAGTTTTCGGATACGTGTAGATACGGGTTATGTTATGAACGAAGTTTAATATCGCCTTGAAGGTCTTTTTATGAGAGTTAAGTTGTAACTTGTAATGCGATTAGATTAATTATTAGTGTATAGCTTTAGCCCTTGGTTTCGTTTGAGTTAGGTATAGCAGGGAATACCTACGTGGCCTACCCATGTAAAAACTTTAGCCAAATCGGTTCACTAGTTTTTGATGGAAAGAATGACCCGTAAAGTCTTAATCCTATCTTATCTATTATCCTATCTATCAACATTAATTATTAATATACCTATAATTTACGTCATCTGACCTATCTGTTTGTTACAACATATTATCTCCATAAAGGCTGAAACCTATTTGTAACTGAGTAACTTGGATAGCTCTATGATAACTCTTATTATAAAAATTACGGGTGAAAATATGGTAGCCTTAGGTAGGTATAGTATATTGAAAAAACAAACATTAAATTTTATTATACCATTTCAAACTTGCATATCACACAATACATTACTAAAAGACATTACAATGCATCTACTTTAGATAAGAATCGAATCCAGTATAGCAAGATCTATATTTATTCTCACTTCTATGGACACAATCATTTCACCTAAAATATATATACCTAGCTATAAAAGTCCGCCTGTCTATCCTTTTAACATTCCTTACACTTCAAGTAACAACGTTATTTCGATATGAGAAAGACTATTTATTTTGGCTGACTAAAGATTTCTACTGCGTTCTGGCTTATATAGGGTAAGGTCGCCTTAGTCGTACCAGTTCAAGGAAAATAGCTATAATTTCTATTGTAATATAAATAAAAGAAAAATCTTTGCATATATAAATTCTTCATTTACTAACGAATCAACAAAGACTAATAAGACATATAAAAATCTTTTAATAAAATGTTTTTTATAGGTTTTACAAAAACCTTCCTTCGGTACGACTTAGGCAACCGGTAGCCTTAATCGTACCACCCATGGCCTAAGTCGTACTTAGAGTAAACATATATCTTTCCAACTAGAATTCTAAGGACAATTAAAAAACTGCGTAGACTTATATGCTACGAGATCAATTTCAGTCTTACTTATAATAATAATAATAAAAAAACGTTAGTTTCATTTCGTAATAATGAGTACCTTTAGGAAATAAAACTATCATTTTTTTTTAAATGCATATATCACAAATGTAATTTTTAGTTTTAATTTCGAGATCTGCACATAAATCATGTACCCATCCTTTGCATTTAATACATTGGGTCATATTTTCTTTGCGATCTTCGTTGCATAGTTTGCACAACCAATTTTCTTTAGCGTCTAGTTTATTATCTTTGTTAGATTTCCTGTCTATCTTTCTTTTTTTATTAGTTGACTTGTGTTCCTTTTTCTTTCTTAATGTTTTTTCAAATTTAATATAGGTCTTCAAAGAGTTATAAATTTTCTTTGCCATATTGATCACCTAAAAGAAAAAATTGAAATTAGCAAAAAATATCTCTGTAACACCTAAGTCGTACCGGTACGAATTAGGAAATTTATGCAGGTACGAGTTAGGCAACGGGGTGTACAAAGTTAAAAACCAAAATTAATAACATAACCTAGAAACCGTTTACCGTTTAACCTAGCTCATATCAACCAGAAAACACTATAAAAACAGACATGAATCAAAAAAATATTCGTTTCAACACAATCTTTTGTGAAATTGCTTATGAATGACGTAAAAATATTAGTGAAAACTGTGCAAAAAACTTACTTTTTCATTATTTTTTGATCGCGAATTCCGGCAAGCCGCCGCGTGTTGCTGTTTACCCGTGGTACTGAGTAGAACCATATTGCACCACTAGATGTCACCTTTTCATGACGGGTGCGCAGATATCGACGTGGTACGACTTAAGCGCTGGTACGACTAAAGGTACTTTACCCTATAAGTTATTTTGTGTGTAATTGAATAATATCATAATAGATATATACCTACTTATAAAATTAGATAAGTAGGTAACGTTTCCACCAAAATAAGGGCCTGAGTAGATAGTACCTAGGTATTGGGCTCAGAAATATATCTAAGTAAAACGCGCGCTTCCTCTTAAGAACGTAACTTCATTACAGTTTACGAATTGATCATTATCTAGGTACCTACACTTAATCAAAAAGAAATATAAAGAAATTTGGAAAATCCAAAAGTGCACGACTCATAATGCTCATTTAATTATGAAATATAAAAAAAAAAAAAAATATATATATAGATAGATATACAGTCTTGTAGTTTTCGTTTTTTATTAATTGCAATTAAACGACACTGAATTAATTAATCATTCGCATTCAGTGACCTACAATCGTCGATTAGAATATTTTAAAAAAAAATTTAACTCAAATGATGGATTTTTTCACAAGTTATAGTGTTTTCAGGTTTCACACATGACGGACAGGAAAATTTTTTGACCTATTTCGGTGTTTTTTTCCAATTCTATTGAAGTAAATCAATTTTTAAAAAGTATGGGATTAATCTCCATTAAATTATCTCGACAATAGTATGCAAAATATCTTGATTCCGTGAACTAACAAGGCTATAATAATAAGAATAGCTGCAAAAATGAGGCGAAAAAAATTTTTCGATCGTAAAGCACTCTCTGATGCTTCGCATCGTCGTGCAATAAAAAAATTCTGTAGTGTATATTATGCATTATGCATTAGGTATCTGTGGATCATATTTGTTTAAGTGGGTATTTGTGAAATAAAAGTCAGTCTTGATTATATCCGGTGTACGTTATTTACTTTCTGTACAATACCTATATAAATACTTATAACATATTATTCTCATCAACAACACTAAAATAAGCATTCAAAAAATTTAAGTCACATGTCTCCTTAACCTTTTGAAGTATGGAGCAGATGCATATACCTACCTCAAATCAGCCATTAGTCCTGTCAGGTTTTTTTCTGAAACCACTAGAAATCGAACTTCTATATTTCAAGATTTCTTCCATACAAACTTTAGTAAAATGAAAATGAATAAAATAATACCTATACGTAATATATATAATACCTACTAGCTTACCGCCCGCGGCTTCGCCCGCTTTGTCTAAAACCTAATAAATTATATACTAAAACCTTCCTCTTGAATCACTCTATCTATTAAAAAAAACCGCATCAAAATCCGTTGCGTAGTTTTAAAGATTTAAGCATACAAAGGGACATAGGGACATAGGGACAGAGAAAGCGACTTTGTTTTATACTAGGTACCTATGTAGTGATGATTATCATATCTAGGTGCTCTTGGAATCAGCTTACTTATAAGATAAATGAATATATAGGCCTGTATTTCAGCCTAAGTGGTTTATTATGTAAGATGCTGTGTGAATCACATTTAGGATTCCACAAATACGATGTTTTTGGTACCTATGTAATGTGTAGTGGGTTTAAAATATCTCATCCTATTGTGAAATAATTGAAATGTTTATTGTTGTTAAGGAAAATTTACGGAAAAAAAGTGATTTCTTCATGTAAATTTTCAACTGTTTTTGGTCTATACAAGGTATGAATTTAACACAATTTTATATAGGAACAACGCTGATTGTTAACAGTTTAAGATAAGTTTTCAATTTCAATTGAATTTGAATTTGAATTAGCTAATGTGGAAAAGAAAATGTTTTAAATCTGTAAGAATGTTTATCATAATATACCTAGAATCCATGCTATTACAATAATATACCTAGACAATATAGGTATAGGTAAGTACTTGTTTTAAATTATTTATTTGTCCGTACACTGTTAGATACACAAGATCCCTTGCATGAGCTACAAGCCAATTAATTTAGCCTTTACCAAAACCAAGTCCACACCAAAAACTATTCCCTACTGAAACACAAAGAAAAACAAAGTAAAGAGGAAATCAATTTGAAACCAATATAACTTGACGGAGATATTTCGCCAATAGAAGTTTTTTAATCAATATACCTATTGCAAAACTAACAGTGATTATTGATAGGTATTGTAATATTAAGCTATATGAAAATAATTTACTTGTACCTAATAAAGAACCAATAGGTATTAGGTAATTTACCTAAAGAAAGACTTAAGAATTATATTTTTATAGATCTACTAGCTGTCCCGGCAAACGTTGTTCTGCCTTACTCTTCATCATTTAGGGGTATGAAAAATAGATGTTAGCCGATTCTCAGACCTACCCGATATGCACTCAAAATTTCATGAGAATCGGTCCAGCCGTTTTGGAGGAGTATGGTAACTAACATTGTGACAGGGGAATTTTATATATAAGATTAATCTTAAAGCTAGCTTTTTTATATTATACTAGATTTCCACCCGCTGCTTCACCCGCGTTTTCAAAGGAGTTCCCGTGGGATTTCCGGGAAAAAACGTATCCTATGTGTTAATCCAAGTTACCCTCTATATTATGTGTGCTAAATTTCATTGTAATCGGTTCAGTAGGTAGTATTTGCGTGAAAGAGTAACAAACACAAACATATCCTCACAAACTTTCGCATTTATTTTGAAATTGGCTAATGTTTACAAAATTGTTTAATGCAATATTAACGCTAGGTAGGTATAGGTAGTAGAAACAGTACCTACCTAGCAAAAGAAACCTAATTTTAGAATCAAAAATCTAGATACCTAAATCAAATTATCTCATCGCAATGAAGCTCTGAATCATTATTTTCGAAATACAACTAAATTTAAAACTTTCTCCTAAAAAATTCAGTTAAAAATCCTTTTCAAATTCAGCGTTTAAAAGTCCCATTGATGTTAAAACTCCATACTGTAGCTTGAAAACAAGGAAATATTAAGTGCAAAACAAAGGTCGAAACCTGCTATGAAATTGCACGCTTTGGAACAATGACTAAAACAGCTTTTATAAGAAAATGGAGCTTTTTCCATACATTTAGGTATTTTGTTATCATAATTATGTTGTAGGCTAAGGGCAGTTTTCATATTTCCATTTTCCTTATATACTTAGGTACCTATGTTATATTTCGCTTATCTGGGAGTTACCTAAAATGACGTTTGAAAATTTGCGTTAAAAAGTGTCAGATAGGCTATCATGGGACATTATGTCATGCTATTATTACTACCTATATTATCTGCTTTGATAGGTATAGGTATGTAACAAAGATAAAATATTTGTTTGTTCGTTTGTTTTCATTGCCCCGAAACTACTGAACCGATTTGAAAAATTCTCTCACCTGCAGCAGAAAGCTATATATTATTCCTGAGTCAATTTATGGTGTTAATTCTTTCCTAAGTATAAAATTACATAAACACTATTAAAACGATTTACCCCTTTTTTGAAGTTGGTTAAAATTAAATACTTCCTAGAGCAAAATTGGGGATTAACCTCATCTGATAATGTTACAAACCGTACTTAAAGTTAAGCGCTACTTAACTCAACTCTGTATAAAATTTCAAAGTGAAGTTTAAGTAACGGATATTTAGTTTACATTATAGTGCTTAATCCCTTAGCGGAAATAGGTTTAGCAAAGCTTAAAGGGATTTAAAAATTACCTACTTACGCTACATGGCTAATACTAGCTGTGCCCCGCGGTTTCACCCGCATTTCTCCGCTCCTGTTGGTCTTAGCGTGATGATAGGTAGACTGGGTACAGTAGTGACAATTTTAGTTTGTCCGCCTATATTTTTTAAATTATGCTAATAATCTGAACAAAAACTGTGTTATAATGTAGTTTATTCATTGGTTAACGACTTAATGTTAAAACTTTAGGCCTAAATCAAATAGTTAAATTATGAAAAATATTTATTTAAACAAAGGAAGATTGTCACAATCGACCACATCCCAGGGGCGGTTGTGACAGTACTGGGGGTCAATAGTGACAGTATGAAAATTATGTGAAATGATTACCCAAGAGGATAGAAATGCTCTAAATGATCACGAAATACTTTTTCATGACTTTACTTATTACTTACATTACAAGAAATATTTATTTTTTATAATATGACTCATTTAACAAAAAATACTTTCCTTACAAAAGTGATAAAATCTGGTAACAGTTTAATCTTTCACAACTTTCAAGGCACTATAGTATATTTAGATATATTATCAGTCTCCATTAATACCTACTGACTTTCTATAATAGTCTTCATTAAACAATAGTAAAAATTACAATACTTATCAAAGAAATGTCAATCACATTCATAATCACAATAAAACTTATGTTTGTAGGAACTCTACTTTACTTTGAAACAAAACTCCAAACGTAATAAAAGTGCTCATCTCATCGAGATATATGTACGTAGTACATACTATCTCGATGGCTCATCTTTCAAATAAAAAATAAAAATAGGTATTCTCATGGTAACTTTCAAACAAAAAGATAACAAAAAAATTCTCATAGTAAAGTAGTAGCTGTGCGAAAGTCTATCAAAATAAGTAATAATCTGCAGCACTGCGCAAAGAAGTCCTGCGTTTTACTTCATTTTTTCTGATGCGATTTCTAGGCATATAAAACAAAAACAACAGATTTTACTTATGTCACAACCGTACCCGGTTAAAGTGTCACAACCGTAACCAGAGACTGTTTTTATAAAAAATACAATCACCACGCCAAGACAAAATAACCTACAATAAATGTAATTATTGATATTAAACTGCTAATATGTGACTTATATCGACGAATAACACTCAATACCCTATCAGCATAGATATTACAGTAATTTGGAAATGAAAATGAACGAAAAAACTTACTTTTTGGCTGTTAAAATCAAAATGGGCTTCTGCTCACCTACTCACTGCGCGGAAAATGATGCAACCCTGTGAAACAGGTTGAGACGAGCAAGCCGCTCCTCTTTCCCCTTGCATGACCTCTACTATTCCCTATATTTTCGAAAATATGACGACTGTCACTACCGGGACCTGGCACAACCGTACCCAGTCTACCTATATAGCCTATAGCCTTCCTCGATAAATGGGCTATCTACCTAACACTGAAATAATTTTTCAAATCGGACCAGTAGTTCCTGAGATAAGCGCGTTAAAACAAATAAACAAACTCAAGGCTATAGGTTCTACCTAGGTATATCATCACGCTAAGATCAAAAGAAAAGGAGCCTTAATATTAAGCATTTGAATGTAAAGCAACGAATTTCAGTACCTATTTCTCAAACTGGTAACGAAATAACCCGACTGTAAAATAACTTTGTCCGATTTTAGGTTTTAGCGAGTTTAAATTGAAAATTTAACTCCGAGTTAGTTTCTAGGTAGGTAGGTACTTTGATCTAGGTACAGGAAAATCTAGACATACCTAAACGTAAATTTCACACGTGTAGGTAGGTAGGTAGGTTTTATTTATTTCAAATACCAAAAATATTAATAAATTACCTACTAGCCCAATGAAAATCGGTCAAGTGCGAGTTGCGCGAGGATTTTGAAGGTAGATACCTACAAATAAGCTAGAGTAACTGCAAAAAAATATTTACCCATCCAATTTATGACCGCGCCAACTGGTGCTTAACCTTATATTTTAGTTGATGTAATAGTAGGGTAGACTGGGTACGGTTGAAACAATTTCACTTATAACGACCATAACTTTGCTCTTTATAACCCGAGTGATGAAAAATATATGTTAAATAAAAGAGCATGTATCTGTCTACTAATAGGCGCTATGATTTTAGTTCCATGTGTATTATTTTTTATAGCAGATCAAATTAAAAAAATGAATCCGATTTGTTTCAACCGTCCCCATACCAGGGGCGGTTGAAACAGTGATTGGGGTCAGTTGAAAAATATGCGAATAATACAAAATATAGCATTAAAATATGTTTTATTGATTGTTTATTTTAAGTCTAACAATAATTAAGTAACTCTTTTACAATAAGGTCTGCTCTCTAAATATGGTGACATACAAACAAGACAGAAGTACCTACTCCTCATCTTCTGATGATATCTCCTCTTGTATTTTTTCTTTTTTGCTTCTTCGGTGTTACTTTTACATTTTCTTCCATCAAATTTCTTCCTTTTTCTTCTATCCAATCGCTTCTTCACTTGCTTAGCTCTTGTTCGTTTCAATATTAATTATTGCTCTTTTCTTATCTCTTCCTTATCTGATGTGTCAGTGTAAATAGTAGACTTCCTGAGTTTTCGCCCTCTGTTATTATACCTTCTATTGTTATATCCTCTATTATATCCAATTTTTTTATCTTCTTGCTCGCCAGAGTCATCTCGCATTTGAATTTACCTTAGAAGCGATTAATTGTGCTTCTTTGCCGCTTTTCGCAATGATCTCCGGTTTTCACTTCCTCATATGCGTCTTTGTACTTTGATAAGTCTATTTATCTTCCCGAAATCTCTCTTACACGTACTATCGGCATCTAAAAATACAAAAAATAATTAAAACAATGTTTCAACCGTACCCAAAAAAAATGTTTCAACCGTCCCCAACTCCTACTTTAGGTAAAATACAGTTATAGTAATTGTAACAACAATGATACACAAAAACTAGTCACAATGTCATATTCCACAAGATTCACTTCAAACAAAAACGCACACTTAATACTGTCACTTAAATAGAAACGCCAATAATTGGAAAAATCTCCAAGCAAAAATACTTACTTTTGGTCATAAAAACATAATAGGGTCTTATAAAATCAGCTGAAGCGCGCGGAGATCGACGCAACATTGTGGTTCGTGTTTAGAACAGTTGTGCGCTTCATTTTCCCCTTGGACCCCTAACCCCCCCACCAACGGTTTGCGAGATATTCGTGTTGTTTCAACCGTCCTTTGTTTCAATCGTACCCAGTCTACCCTATCTCTGAAAGACTGAAAAGACGGACAGACGGACAGACGGATAGACGGACAGACGGACCCGTTTCCTGTTACGGAGGCTTAAAAATTAATTTGAAATAAACTCAAGAAATTATAAATATCTGCAACATTCATAAAAATGTATTTAAATTATTATGTGTCAATATTATTGAACGCCTCATAAGCGAAGCGTTGAGGTGGGTACTACTGTCACTTCGCGCAAAACATCTGATTTTTCAAACTTAAAATGTCTTTATGTATCATACATTGCACTTGTAAGATAATACATACACACACATATTAAGAAAAAACACTATTTTTAACATTCATGATATTTTTGATGTCATTTTTGTTATTTAAACTAGTTAAAAAACAGTTTAAAAAAGTTCTGTCTTGGACGTCCGTGTGTCTGTATGTGCGGAGGATTTTCTTGTTAACACGATAGCGACCGAAATACTTTACTAATCGAGTCTTTTTTTTTCTCTTACGCTTGAGTACCTATGCTCAGGAATAGAACCCTTTCATTTTTCAGGGTCTGATTCGATGTGGTTTAATTGTTATTAAATAAACAAAAAAAAATATCGACTGAGATTATGAGGCGTGCACTTTTGGATTTTCCAAACTTTTTTTTTTTTTTTTTTCTATTGGTACAAAATATCGAATTTCAAAATCCAATGCAACCAATAGAATAGTTTTTAAATTTCTCTTAATAAATCCTGGAAATTCCATTCACGATAAAGAAATTTCTAATTAAAAAGGGGCGGAGCTTATCCACTTATTGATTAGCTTATTGATCGTCTTATTTCTATCAATGAATGCTTTCTCTTTCTCTCACTTGTAAGCTGCCTATACGCCGCGCTGTGATTGGTTGCATCGTCTATGCAATTAATCGAAGGTGTATTTTGATTGGCTGAATATTGACCAATTACACGTAAAAAAAGGTAAGCCGCGTGTACGCAGATTATTGATTGGTCAATTTGGAACCAATAGCGTACTAATTAGTTCATTGGTCGAGATGCGTAGACGCAAGGCTTGTACCTATTGGATGGTAATATTTTATTTTTAATTTTTTAAAATAACCAATCAATGGAATTCAATAGATATCATTAGAAATACATTTTTGTCATATTGAGTATTTTGATTATCAACTTTATTCAGGCATTCAATCTAAATTGGCCTTACCTATAGGTAGGTAATATTACCTAATAGGTATTATGAGCTATCCGCTAGTCAAAATATCATCAAAATCGATCCAGTTTTTTCGTAGATTACCTACCTAAGATTTTACTAGATTCATTCAAACTTGAAAATGTGCTTTACCTAGATTATTATCTAATTTGACAGAAGTGGTCTATTTTTTTCGAAACTTCGGGCTGAAACATAATTTCTTATAGGTATCTACCTGCTACCTGTACCTATACCTATATCAAGTAAAAGAATAAATACTTAGTAATAGGTAGGTTTTCGCTAATAGGTAGCCAATTTGTATCTCTCTAAGTGCCCTTACGCACTAGCGGTTAACCGCGGGGGCGGCTAACCGCGCGGTTAGCCGCTTTCCCATTTTAATATGCAACCGCTTATGATT
>CAJQZM010023264.1:0-16320 GCA_907164665.1 Colias nastes | reverse complement strand
GATACTGCCTATGCCTGAGATCATTGTGAAAATAACTAGTATTAATATTATTTTAGTAGTAGGTAAGTGTATTTTGTTAGCTTCGAGAAGCCAAGATGTTTGTTAGACTGCTACCGCTGCCCCTTCCATCCCGATTTTATTTTTCCCGCGCCCGGGCTGACTTAGTTTTTTGAATATGATTTTTAGGTGCCTGCGTGATCTGAACCCTTTGTTAATGTTGTTTACATTGTCGCCAGGTATGCGAATATTTGATTAAGCGATAGTCGGGTACTAGCCCTTAATGGCTTTATAGAATTTCTTGTTATTTTGTCGAAGTTAGTTACAGTTTACGCATGTCTGAATTTTACAGCAACATTGAATATTTCGGAAGCTTCTCAGGTTTCTTAATGCTGCAAAATTCAGATATACAGATGAAGATTTATGTTTCTAGGATCAAAATGTACGGATGCTTTTATTTCTTTGACTCTAATAATTTATTTTGTGGTGGAAATAAAAGCATTTGTGTTTAGCAGCATGATTGTTGTCCCTAGAATTTCCAAGGGCTTGGTGTGCAATGGTCTTAGACCGTATGTATGTTATTTGATATAATTATAACGTATTCATTGTTTCTATTTTCTGTTTCAGCGGCCCAGATTCCACAGAGAGGCAGTGAGTATACTTTTTGTTAGCTTTTTTAATAATAATTTGCATAAACTCATCAAACATTATTATTTTTATTCTCTGTACATATTAACGCAATATAAACTATTTAATATTGTTTGTTTTAATGCAATAACGGGTGAAACTATTAATGGAACCCCGGGGATGGAGGGAAGTTTCTAGCATCGATTTTAAAGACTGCAAAAAAGGGGTTAAATCACAGGGTTAAATTCATATTTTTTTAATGTCCCGTTTTTTTGGTGTCTTATACTAATAGATATAGAATCCAAGATAAACTACAATCATAAATCTACTACTAGAGACTAAGTTGAAAAGCCTATTTTTTATATGATATAAAACTTTAACACATTACAGCAAAATTAATGCCACACGATAAAGAACCGTGTGTCTACATAGCTGATGACACAAATTGCATTGCAGGCTGCAAGCGCAAGGAGGATATAACTTCGGATACCCATCCTTCGCCGAAGAAACCGCGTTTGGTTTTCACAGACCTCCAGCGGCGTACTCTACAAGCTATTTTTAAGGTAAATGTGAGTCTCGTTAAATAAACTAAGTTTGATCATTGAACTAAAACCTTATTCATTTATGTAAAGAGCTAAAAATCAACTACAAAATGCAATATTATCAAACAGTGCTCATTTCATTCGTCTCTGTTGTCTATCGTCGAATATAAAGATAGTATCTACTCAAATTCAAAATCAACCATTATTTATTAGACTTCTTCTAGAAACACTTTTGAATCGTCATACCTAACATAGTTTTTCCGTTTCCCACCAATTCGGAAAGCAGCTTCTAGTTTCTGGTACGAGTGAGTTCAATAATTCTAAGTGAGTGAAAGACTTTCGTCATTAGTTGTAGGATCTAAGTAGAAGTTCGATCTCCAGTGAAGAATAATTTAAAAAATAGGTCAGGATGAGCAAAATGTTAACTTTTGTCTCTTAAAGAGAATCGATCAGTGATGCATCTAGCCCATATGCCACATTTGGTCAAGAGATTTTCAGTAAGATCTATAATTTGACTATGTAATAGATACACCATAGAAGCAATAAATTACAATACTTAAACTTAAAAATAACTAGCAGCTTGCATTAATTTTGACATTTTGTAGATAAGGCCTTAGCATAGAGTTTATAGTCTCTCGGGTTTATTATAAGGAAAGTTAAAATTTTTGTTTTGTAAAGTTATTCTAATATTCATATCTTTAACATCCAAAATAATAAGACTGATGTTAGATTACAAATCGTTTTCAAAATCTCTACTTCTTAATCCATACTAATATTATAAAATATGCGAAAGTAACTCTGTCTGTCTGTCTGTTACTCAATCACGCCTTAACTACTGAACCAATTTGCATGAAATTTGGTATAGAGATATAATGATACCCGAGAAAGGACATAGGATAGGTTTTATCCTGGAAATCCCACGGGAACGGGAACTATGCGGGTTTTTCTTTGACTGCGTGGGCGATGCCGCGGGTGGAAAGCTAGTATAGAAATAAAACAATGAAATGCTCCATAATTTTATTATAAGGATTATGTTAGCCTCTCTAAATAAAGTCAGACTCATACGTTTATTTATTTAGCACTAGCTTTCCGCCCGCGGCTTCGCCCGCTTTGTCTAAAACATAATAAATTATATACTAAAACCTTCCTCTTGAATCACTCTATCTATTTAAAAAAAACCGCATCAAAATCCATTGCGTAGTTTTAAAGATTTAAGCATACATAGGGACATAGGGACAGAGAAAGCGACTTTGTTTTATACTATGTAGTGAAGATTTATTCTAAAAGCTCTTTTGAATCTACTACATAGAAATTATTTGGCACCGTTTACCAAATAATATTGGTAAAAAAGCTTCTGTAAATTTTTAAAACACCAATAAGTATATTGAATAAGGTGATATATTTCGTACAATTTTATTATCTTACTATATTCCGTATATTAATTTCAATACTTTCCATTTCCAGGAAACCAAAAGGCCGTCGAAGGAAATGCAAGTAACGATAGCTAGGCAGTTGGGCTTAGAGCCGACGACAGTAGGTAATTTTTTCATGAACGCGCGCAGGCGCTCCATGGACAAATGGCGAGATGACGACGCGCCGTCCACAGACCTGGACCAGCAGTGCGACCCGCACGACCTCGACCACGTGCCCAGTCTCGACTCCGCGGACTCCGAGGAGGACCACGAGGACCACGACGACCATCTCTTGTGACGCCGTCTACCGCCACAGCATTTACTAGTGCTTTGAAAACAATTTGGAGTTGTCCCTGATGGTGTGATCTTGACACATCACGAAGGGCGTTCCGGACATTGATGTGAATATGTCTAAGTCGATCAGTATTGTGCAAGGCGACTTCTGTGTACAGAAACATATTGTAAGTTACATTCGTTCAATTATCATTCCAAACTGATCTCCGATAACAATGTTTCTAGTCAAACATAATCGATTAGTCATTTAGTTTATATTGCTAGATAAATATGTATTGTTTTATTTATGTTTAGTGTCGTCGTTTGAATCCACCGGTGTATGTACAATTTTGATGACATTTGTATTTTGAATATATTATGATGTGTGACATGAATTAATCTTTGACGAGTGAGTCTTAGAAATATCATATTAAAAGCAATATTAAGGTCGATAATAATAATAGAGAAAAGGTGGATTCAAACGATCAGCTTCTATAGTTAATAGTACATGCAATAAACGATCGCTTATGTTTACGGCGAAATTAAAGTTTAGTAAAATATCCGATCTAATCGGGTCCCGAAAAGTCAGTATTTAAGGTTACTCGTCAAAATGTACAAAAATGCTACGATATTTCCTATAATAGACATAGAAATTCTGTTACCATTTTGAAGTGAAACTTCGTTGTATAGCTTCTATATCTTTTGATTACCCTATTTATGGTTAATTAAAATGATAGTGTAGTTGTGAACTTTATTTTCAAAATGCTATAGACAAATAAGTCATTCTTTATAAGTTTATATCATATACATTTACTAAGACACATACAGTAGAATAAATTTTATTATTAACTCTATGTTCTACAAAGTTTTCTTTGGCTGATGATATTCGATGATCATACCGCTACACATCCTATCCTACTCCTACTAATATTATAAATGCGAAAGTTTGTATGGATGTATGGATGTATGGATGTATGGATGTTTGTTACTCTTTCACGTAAAAACTACTGAACCGATTGCAATGAAATTTAGCACACATATAGAGGGTAACTTGGATTAACACATAGGATAGTTTTTATCCCGGAAATCCCACGGGAACGGGAACTATGCGGGTTTTCCTTTGCAAACGCGGGCGAAGCCGCGGGCGGAAATCTAGTAGTATCATAAATTTAATGTCTCAAGCATTCAAACATTAATTTTACTATAAATTATTTTCTAAATTTAAATACTATTTAAATTTCTTTTTTTGAAGTTTCACTTCTAATACGAGTAGCAGTTATACATTTATTTTTTTATGAAAGCAAATAAATTATTGATTTAGAATCACAGTAATATAAACAGAGTTGATGACTTTTTGTATATATTGACCGTGTAGCAATTATTTCCTCTAGTCAAGAGATCTCTACATTCCACTTATGGACAAAGACAGATGTAGCAAAGAAGTTTTGCGTGATATTACATAAAATTAATAATAATTAGATATAATATACACTATATAAGCTTCACTATTTTTAAGGGAAGTTGTGAATTCTAGTCCGAGTCGTGCAAGCGTAGAGAAGAATGTTACAGCTTAATGTACCTATATTAGGCAGTTTTGCTCACTTCGTGGTCATTCTTACTCGCTGACCGTGAATGTCACGGTCACCGAGTTAAGAGTAAGGACATTATTTTAATGCTTATTCGAGGGGTTAGTTAAATAATGTAAATGTTATTTGCATTTAGTTAAGTTATTTATTTTTCATGTTTACGAGGTATTTTCTGGTCGTGGAGAAGTTTTGTCTTTAATATTTTACAGTACAATTGTACCAAAGAAATTTATGTGCAATTTCTTTAAATATAAGTTTATAACAAGGTTTGCAATTTTAGTCACATTTGAGAGTTGTTGATGTAGTCGATTTTCTTTATGCAAAGATATAAACGTATAAAGTTGTAGTCACTGAAAGAAGTAAAAATGTAACAAGACTTTTTACTAGCTTATTATCGTTGGATGAAAATTCGAAAGTCTATATTTGTGTAAAAGAATTTAAAATACGTAAAAGAACCTTTTTTTTTGAAGTGGGGAAATCTTCCAAAGATACCCACGGCTCCCGGGGAAGGAGCCGTGGGTTATGTCGGATTCTTACCGACTAAAACCCCACTGTGTTCCGTCGAGCCGCTTTAATGATGTGGCCGCGGGTATTGGTTGGAATTCTTCCGCGACATGTAAAAGAACCTGGAAATCGACTACATCAGAAGAATATCAATTTTAACAGTCATTACATTTAAGTGAATATTTATTTATTGGACTAAGAACATTATTTATCTTTTAAACATTTGTATTATTGTAATATCTCTTATTTATATTGATTATATTTTAATATTTTTACTCTCACATGTACATAACCACTGGTTTTAAATGGTTTATTTTATCAAATTATTTCAGTTTTGATTCGAAGGCGCACAAGGCATTTAATATACTAAATCTGCGGAATTATTAAAGTACTCATAAAAGTATAGTGTTCTCGCTCTGGTTAATGTGACTAGTGAAACAGTAGAGTGAGATAGCATTATCGTTATAAAAGTACAATCACATGGAAAATAGTTTTGGTTTTTTAACAACTTTGTTATGCCTTCAATTAAGAACTTAGATATTCTGAGACACGGTAACCTAGTTCAAAATTTCAGTTCAGAAACGAAGTGGTAATTACTATACGATCTGATATTTTATTATTAAAATTTAATTAATTAGCTCTACATTTCATGCTTTCAATCAGATGTTAAGCTTTCAAACAATTTTTATTACTCCTAGGATTGTGACTGTTTTGTCGTCAGTAACTGTACCTGCCAATTTCTTGGTCTCGTTAATTCTTAAGGCGTTAATGTATATTAATATTATTACTTCTAAGAAATTATAATATTAATATAATATAACTCATCAAGACTGGAATTTTATACGATAAATGTCTATCATCCACATCCGACATCTATCTTTCGTTAAAAATATCATATATCCATGATACATCAGTTAAAACGCCCCCCTTAAAATATAATTAAGAAGGTATGATTAATTCCTGATAATGTAATCTTACATAATTTTTGACTGGATTTTTGGTGAAACATTAATTTACCACTTCATTTCTAATAATATACCAACAAAATAGTAAAATTAATTATGGTGTCATCACTTTCCGTTTTCTATTACAGCTAAATCAGTTACTAACCTATGTATAACTAATTTCTAGTTTGTATGGAATTTTAAAACATCCAATTTTAATATTAGGACTGGTGATTTGGCCAGTAGCAATATTATTTTATTTATTAACTTATACCGTGTCTCTTACAGAAAATAAATTAGTTTATGATACACTACCTGTATCAAATCGTGGAAACTGGGAAATTAACAACACGTAGGTACAGCAAATGTTTGCATTGTTTTTGAACTCTCCATATTATTAAAAATGCATTCTTTTATACAATAATGTTTAACATATTTACAAAAAAAAATATTTTTGTTTTCCTGACTATATTACTGTGCAATGAATGATGCTGTTTTTAATTTAATAATCAAAATGTTCGACGAAGGCTTAGAGTAACGCTTAGAGAAATTGTTAATTTTGAAGTTGAAAGTATTGAATGAAAAATTGCAGAGTGCGCTTTTCTTTCCGACTGTACATAGTACGTAAATATCGATGTAAGAATAAATGTACATTTTATAAAGTGATTTGATTTTTTATTTCACCCTGTTTCTTTTTTTTTCGTTTTAGAATGTAAAACCAGCTCAGTTAGTTTTTGAGGGTTTTTTTTTGTTTCCGACTAAACTTAACTAAACTGCAGCAACCAACATTTTCACACAACAAACATTTTTACAAAGTTCACATAATATTTATTTACTGTTATTTTAATAAAATATTATATCATTCATATTGAATTATTCATATGAAAATTTAATTATCGTTACCCGCACTCGTATTACAGCGCTTGTAAGAAAACTTCCCTGACAAATCCCCGATTTTAATTAAAGTAATTATCTATAATAATATTATAAAGCTGAAGAGTTTGTTTGTTTGTTTGTACGCGCTAATCTCAGGAACTTCAGGGTCCGATTTGAATAATAATGAATATGTTATTTTCAGTTAAGTTATTTTCCATAGTGATTATTTCTAATAACTTCGTATAATATCATCTATATATTTATTGAATACTTATTTCCCTTGGTTACGGCATTACGCGGGAACGGCTGGACCGATTTAGATAATTCTTATTTTTATGCGTTCGTTAATGTCAAGAGAAGGATATTATGAAAGAAAAACTTACGAAATTTGCGCCAAAAAATAAGAAAATACTAAAATATAAACTTCACGTGTTTGACAATTTGCACGAAGACAGGACACAGGACTAGTCTCTGGGTTCAGACTTCAGCTAGACAAGAAGCGCCATCTAGTTTCAAAAGTATATATTTTATATGTGTCAAGTTCCTCAACTAATAACTCTTTCTTGGCAACGTAGGTAGAAGGCTTTGGTAGAAGGCCACAGATAAGGCGCATCATCAAGTATAAACTGATAAACTTTTAACCATAGTTAAGTTTGTATTGAATAAAGAATATAAAATTAAATGTGTAAGTCACTACATAGTATAAAACAAAGTCGCTTTCTCTGTCCCTATGTCCCTATGTCCCTTTGTACGCTTAAATCTTTGAAACTACGCAACGGATTTTGATGCGGTTTTTTTTAATAGATAGAGTGATTCAAGAGGAAGGTTTATATGTATAATAATATCCATTAAATAGTGGAGAAGTACTGTTATTTTTGAGGTTTCTAATGTGATGTCGTAAATAATTACATTTTTTCCGCTTACATTGCAAACGCAGGCTGAACCCTACGAGTTTTATCAAAATAATGTACTAAGTACCTATTGTACACATTGAAAAGGTCTACAGAAAAGTCCGCGATGGTATATGTCTATCTCTTATGGATAACCCACAATAACTTTTTATTTGTCATTTACTTTTTACGACAAATAATGGCTAATTTTCGAAGCGATTTTAACCAATACAGCATTAATCCTTAACCAATTAAATACCTTGAATACATTGTTCATTTAATATAGATCTATATGGCCCTTTACACCGTATGATTTAAGTGAATATTTTCGAAGATATTACAGATTTAAAAATTGCGGGACGTAGCGTTTGCGGCCGCGGCGGTACCGGCCGGCCGCCCGGCTATATATTTTATAACCGTGCGAAGCCGGAGCGGGCCGCTATGTTTTTATAACAACGTTCACAGTTTTTCTGTAGTGTATTTAGTATCAGCATTGCACCCGTGCGAAGCCGGGGCGGGTCGCTAGTATATTATAAAACAAAGTCGCTTTCTCTGTCCCTATGTATGCTTAAATCTTTTAAACTACGCAACGGATTTTGATGTGGTTTCTTTAAATAGATAGAGTGATTCAAGAGGAAGCTTTTAGTATATAATTTATTAGGTTTTTGACAAAGCGGGCGAAGCCGCGGGCGGAAAGCTAGTATTTCATAAAATACTAAATAAAGGTTATATTCAATTGACGAAACATATTACAATAAAAAATTTTTAAAGCCTTATTGGTTATCTAGGTGTCAGCACGGCTATAAATGATGGTTATTGATTAGGAAATTAGTTTTTATGAGTTGCTTCTGATTTTTGATAGAGCCCCAATGTAGAGTCACTTAGAAATCAACCCTGAATAACTTATTTATATATTTGGCTATATCATTTGTACTAAACAGAATTTTATTAATGAATCCTAAAATATGCATAAAGAAAATAGGTATAATATTTTGGTTAAAAGATATTACACGTTGTGTGCATACGCCCTCTATCATGACAAAGCATAAAACTCTATGAAAAGTAAAAAAAGTGAACACTTAAGAATTATATTTCTATTTTATATAATCCATACCACGTATATTTTAGGGCTCAATTTACAAACATAAAAAAATTAACATTGAGCTAAATTTTAGAGACGTAAATACTTAATTAAACTTTTAGGTAGATATTTTATTATTATTCAAACCGAACTAGTGATATTACATTCCAAACCGTATAATAAGTATACCTTCATAGGTTCTACACAGTTTTACAAACATCATCATATTCAACAAATTAAATTAATATCAAAATAATATCAAATTCATCCTTTATCATCGTGGCTATAATTTTTCGATTTTCCCGCCCTAACAGGGCCCTGAAACGTCAGCCTTACAACTGACAGCGTTTAGGTAAAGCTATTAGCGATTATAACCCTTCGTTACAACCTAGTATTATATTATCTGTGGCTATACCCTTGTTTTACTAATGGTTCGATGAGATTGCAGTATGGAAGGTAATAACTAATAAGTTAACACTTTAGAGCAATGAACGGGATTTTAACTTTTGCAATATATGGCTAAAGTTACTAATACTAGATAACTTTAAAGTCTTGAGAAGCGTGGTAGATTTAAAATATTATCATGAAATGAATGGATACGTAAAATATTTATTAAAAATATTTATCAATAAAAAACAATACCAATATAAAACAATAAGTAATACAATTCCAATTTTCGAAAAAATGAAAGGATTCAATAATTCGAGACTGATACAAAAAAATATCTATCTCTTTAAAAACATTCACAAATATCGGTCCAACAGTTTCCGAGCAACACCCTTCACAAACTTTCAAATGGCTGTAAATCAGAAAACCCGCAAAAATTAAACGCCCATTAAAGGTGTTAATCAATGTGTTAAACCAACGGTAGTCCAGAATGCTCTCGACCTATTTCAGCAAATAAACGGGACAAGAAAACACAGTCTCACTCAAGAATTAAGTGTACCTTCGACGTAAAGCCTTTAGTAAAGACAATGGCGCTTTTAAAAAAATATATTTTAAAGAGAAAAACATACAAAAGGTCGCTTAATCTTAAAGGTGTGCGAGGGAGATGCAAGCATAGAGACTGAGCTGTGCTAGACAGGGATGCACGGATGAAAATCAATTTATTAGACTGTGACGTCACAATACACGCATGCGCTTCCCACCCAATCCCGGGATAGAGTTGCTAGAGCTGCGGAAACTTTGCGAATTTTCCGGGAATTTTCTTTGTAATTTTTTTTCTTTATGTTAATCATTATGAAATTATATATGAAAAAGTATTAAAATATTGCTCTTTAAGATGTTATTTTATTTGGTATGAAAAATGTCACTCTACAAATATTAAATCACGGTACTCTGGGGCATCTTATAGTAAGTATCTAACGTTATGTTGAATTTTAAACATCGTAGAGTTACAAATATTCAAATTTTATTTTTGTTTAGTATAAAGTTAAACGTTTTACTGAAGATTGCACGTTTATAATTAATTATGAGATAACTTTTATTATATTTTAACAAAAGTAGACACTATTTATACGAAGGAAATAACCACTATAGTACTTTTATAAATAACGATCCACCTTTTAATGATCATCAAGCTCGGTTGAGGGTCAATACACAGTAAACCACATGTTTGCTTATTTTTAATAATTCACTGGCAACACCGCTTGCATCTGGGCGGGCGGCCCGAAATAGCGCCACGCGGGGGGTGCGGCTCAGTAGAGCGGCGACGGTGGCGCCGACAGCACGCGATGGCGTCCGTCGCCGCATGGCTGCCGTTCGCGCGCGCCGCGGCCATCGGCTGGGTCCCCATCGCCACACAGGGGCGGGGCCCGCCCCCCCGCCCCCCCCCCCCCCCCCCCGCGGCGGATGAGAAGCTCCTCATCAACGTCTCCGGGAGACGGTTCGAAACCTGGCGGAACACCCTCGAGAAATATCCCGACTCCCTCCTAGGTTCCTCTGAACGCGAATTCTTCTATGATGAAGACAGCCGGGAGTACTTCTTCGATAGAGACCCCGATATATTCAGGCATATACTCAATTATTATAGGACGGGTAAACTGCATTACCCAAAACACGAGTGCTTAACTGGTTACGATGAGGAGTTAGCTTTCTTCGGCATCCTCCCGGACGTTATAGGTGATTGTTGCTATGAAGACTACAGGGACAGAAAGCGGGAGAATGCCGAACGTCTCATGGACGACAAGCTCAGTGAAGCTGGCGACCAGAGTCTGCCCCAACTCACAGACCTGCGGCAGAAGATGTGGCGGGCGTTCGAGAACCCGCACACGTCGACTGCGGCTCTAGTATTTTACTATGTTACCGGATTTTTCATTGCTGTCTCTGTGATGGCGAACGTCGTAGAGACGGTACCCTGCGGGCACAGACCTGGCCGCGCGGGGACCCTGCCCTGCGGGGAGAGATATAAAATAGTATTTTTCTGCTTAGACACAGCTTGCGTGATGATTTTCACAGCTGAATACTTACTGCGACTGTTCGCTGCGCCGGATCGTTGCAAGTTCGTTCGATCCGTCATGTCCATTATTGACGTGGTGGCTATCCTGCCTTACTACATAGGGCTGGGAATAACTGACAATGATGACGTCTCCGGGGCGTTCGTGACCCTGCGGGTGTTTCGAGTGTTCCGAATCTTCAAGTTTTCCCGGCACTCCCAGGGACTGCGGATCCTGGGCTACACGCTGAAGTCGTGCGCCAGTGAACTCGGCTTCCTTGTGTTCTCCCTGGCGATGGCTATCATCATATTCGCAACTGTGATGTTCTACGCTGAGAAGAACGAACAGGACACGAATTTCACATCCATTCCAGCTGCCTTCTGGTACACCATTGTGACAATGACCACTCTGGGGTAAGTTCTAGCTAAGTATCCTGAAAAAAATATAATAAGATCAAATAAAATATAAGTTTTGATCGATGTCTGGCATATGTAACACCTCAATTTTGACACAAAAGGTTTTTACGTGCGTGTGATGAAAAACAACGGAAGTCGATCCAATGGTAGCCATGACCTTATTCTTCTAACAATCCCAAGCTGTTAATATTATGAGAAAAATGTAAATGCAGTGCCACCTGTCGCCTCCATTAAATATTAACAGCTGTCATGGCTGAAGGATTTCCCTCCATAAATTGATTCTGCTGAAAAATAAATGGCGTGCAGATTGGTTGCGTTCTGTGGTTGCGTTTCAATGCGCCATGTTATTTGGATTTGTCTTTGATATAATGTCATTGCGACTGTCATTATGATATAGTTTGTATGTGACTCATATTGTTAGCAAACGCGTTTTTGCGTGCGCGTAAACTTATTTTTATCGGATAAATAAGAGCACATAAATAATGTTTTTTTCAGTTTGATTTTTTAATATGCAATGGAAATTTTCACGATCTTCTAAATAAAAATACGTATCTACGCAAAACGTTGGTTTGGAACACAGATTAATATGCTAAATACACCTAATACATAGTTATACACATACAAATATTTTATCAGTCTTTATATCTTACTATTGACAACTTATTATCATAAAAAGACGTGTGGCACTCGAGGACTGCCGCGGTAAAGCTATTGCATAGCATGCCTTCAAGCCACCTCCGAGCCCGTCGGAATGGGGAGCGTGAGGTTTTTTCGTTACGGAATTTCTCGATTCGGTCCCCGCGCTCAAGGCCCGCGATAGAAGCTATGCAATAGCTTAAAAATAGTAAACAAAAGATCAAAATTGACTAAAAATACATTACTAAACAAGTCATACACATACACATACCAAATCTCTACAAAACATGGTATTAAAAGTCGCTAAGTCACTGTTTATATTGTAATACATATTCATGTGAACCTTTTCAATATATGTATTTCCAACCCGGAATCTTCAATGGACCGACCTTCTTGGATAAGTAATTAGGGGTCGAAAATGATAAAACGTCTCTCTGGGCCCATTAAGACTGTTTTATCTGAAAGACCTCTGAAATATACATACTTTTTCAATGCTATTACAAGCATTTTATGGTTGTTCAACCGGAAATCAAACCCATATACTTAAATGGAATCAAATATAAAGGACGAATCGAGGAGAATCCCGAAAAAAGAAGTTTCTTCTTTTATAGACTTGTTTTTATAGAGCGTATCAGTAAAAACGTGTTTTTTCAGGAAATCTTATGAATCAAAAAATCTTTATACATACGAAGGAAATAAGTTATTCAACATGAAATTAAGTATAAATAATTTTAAGAGGTAAGTAGACACAAACTGATTTTTTATTTCTAAATATATTGCAATGCTTTTGTAAGATTATTATTTAATTTATGAATTGTAGAATGATAATGTATAGCTAACTGTAAATGAAAAGGACAATGAATTTTGGACAGGATTTAAAATAGTTGGAATATTTATTTGCGTAAAATTAATCATATTTATAATATTCTGGAAACGGAAAAACCTGTATATTTCGATAAAAGCCTTTCCAAATCCCTGTCTAAAAATAAAACGATTCCCAAATAACAATTTAACGTACCTCAAATCGTTATTCTTTCAAAAGAGGTTTCTCCGTTTAGAATTAATATCTTCGTTTTTGGGTCACGTCTCAGAAGCGAGTGAGGTCTTAAATCTTTGCTGAGATTCTGTTTGAGATAAATAAAATGATGTGCCTTTGTGGTTAACGATAAGGGAGCATTCAAAGTTCGATTTAAATTGTTTATAGAGGCTATAGAGCGGATTTTGTATTGTCAAATTCTTTGTTATAATATTCTAATGAAACAAATACTTTATACTATACTAGCTGTGCCGCGCGGTTTTACCCGCGTGGCTCCGCTCCTGTAAGTCTTAGCGTGATGATATATAGCCTATAGCCTTCCTCGATTAATGGACTATCTAACACTGAAAGAATTTTTCAAATCGGACCAGTACTTCCCGAGATTAGCTCGTTCAAACAAACAAAAAAAACAAACTCTTCAGCTTTATAATATTAGTATAGATTAGAGCTTAGGATTAGAGGTTCATTTCACCACTAGCAATTTGACACTATTTGAGGTGTATTTTAATAGACAATGCGTCTTTTTAGCTAATAGATGAAGCTCTGAAACCGCAAATAACAAAAAGGACGATACGGATAATATTTTTTTGCGTTTTCGTTCTTAATATTATAAAAAAATACAATGAAAATAATGGATTATATTTTCATAGTTGTTTCCTTCTGTTTCACGCCCTATTAAGTGAATTGATCTAGATGATATTTTTTGCAGAAATATATCATATTTTTTTGCAAAAAGGCACTTCTTTCCAAGTTAAGCCTTTTGTTCTACGCAAACCACTATTCTCTTACATGTTGTTAGTACGAAGCTAATAATAAATTTATTTCCCTGAAGCTTGCAAAGATAAATAGAGAAACTTTTTTGTTACATAAGTAATAAAGTTTTATCTGCCTTTGTCTGTTGTATTTAGTTCGATTCCCGATAGAGAAAAGTCATATGTATAATCAATTTCATAACTTCTAAATATGTGTTAATTAGTTTATCTGTCAGTAGGTATGTTAATCTGTACTAATATTATAAAGCTGAAGAGTTTGTTAAATAAATAAATAAATAAATCGTTTATTTGCAAGTAAACATGGTATACATAGGTGTTAAGAATAAGATACATTATTTCAGCATGTTTAGCCGTTATTCAACGGCATGCAAATACATTTTTCATTAGATATACATTTTATATTATGTCTTCTTAATTTTATTTTATTAAAATCAATTCATTTGTTATTCATTCACATTATTATAACATGTTTGTTTGTTTGAACGCGCTAAACAGATATAATGGTGTTAGATAGCCCATTTATCGAGGAAGGCTATAGGCTATATATCATCACGCTAAGACAAACAGGAGTGGAGCACTGCGAGTAAAACCGCAGGGCACAGCTAGTATAATATTATGTTAACAAGTGGCAAATAAGCTATCAGTAACTCTATCTACAAGTCTGGACTCTGGCTTTTTCTAGTACACAAGACTGATTTCTTGAATTTCCGATAAATAAATAAATATGAAATTATGCATATAAATGCATATATCCCTAAAAAATATGTTTTTTAAACTAAAATAGGTATAGGTAGCATTATGTTGATTGAAAAATCTTTGATTTTTGAATTTCTATGAAAATATTCTTTCCATTCTAAAAAAAATCTTAAAAAAACAATAATATGTCAGTAGATAGAGGTATTGTATATCATATTTGTCAAAATTATTATTGGATGTTTTAAAATAGAAGCATGTTAACGATATTCATCTGTTATTGGATTTAGTGCCAGGATCTCTAGTGATACTAATTACTATTTTCACTAACTAATTAATAATAACTATTTTAAGAGCGATGGAGAAGTAAACATATTTGTTTTTGTGTGCTTTTCAACTATATTATATCTGCAGTTGGTTAGTTTCTATTGAGATTAGACATTGTGGTCGAAATCAGAATAAAAGAACTTTTTAACCGACTTCTAAAGGAGAAGGAAGTTTACTCCTCTGTATGTATTTTTTAATTTATAGTTAAGCCAATTATTCTTATAATAAATTATCAATGAAATGTAAAATTCATAATTTAATTAAAATATTTCAGAACTTAATGCACTCATTGTATGTAAAATTAAAATCTTTTATGCTGTTCAATATTAATTTACTTCGAACAATGAAAATATTTCATACATTTTGCTGGATGTAATTAAAAATTCTTCATCGGAAAGCTTTTAATAGTATATATTACTAAATAACTACGTAATAAGATAGAAAAATTTTATACGTTGCAATAATATGATTTTATTTTACAATTTCCTATACGAAATATTAATTTTAGAACTTCTAAAATAATAAACTATCTTATATTGTAAAAATGAATGTCATGGCATCACGCGTGGACCGATTTCGATAATTCTTTTTTTATTATATTCCTTGAAGTACGAGGATGGTTCATAAGAACCATCCTACATCTACATAAGTAGAGAAAACGTAAATATGTACCTCGGGCGAAGCTGGGGCGGACCGCTAGTTAATTATATTTGAATGTTTTATTATTCCTACTATTTGTGCTTAAATCTGATATATATTTACATGAAATAATCCATTATATACAAAGATTAACATTTAACCCTAGGTAGGATTGGCGACGTTTTAATTTAGACTCTTATAATCGGATTAGTTAATCCTAGATGTATGTAAATAATGAATTTACAAATAAACTTTTTTACGTTACAACCTTGCTTTATATTCACAAGACAGAAATAATTCTATTTACGTGTTAAGAAATAATTACGAAATATAGAACAATTTACTTATTCTCGTATTTACTACGCCATAAAAAATCATATTTATGAGTTTTTACAAATTGTAATATTTTAGTAATATAAGTGGGTCAAGTTTGTGACAGACAGACTGACAGTTTCGAAACTGCGGTTATATATTATATACATTATTAAGATTATTGCTTTGTTTTGAAAAATCGTTTGAAGTGATGAATGAGTCCAATTAAATGTGTTTTATTTTAATGCGTTTTTAAGTTGTCTTTTGATTTGTGAGTGTTTAAAAGTGGTCTTGATAATGTACGCTCGGAGAAACGAAAGA
>CAJQZM010023263.1:0-28613 GCA_907164665.1 Colias nastes | reverse complement strand
ATTAATATCAAATTATTGTGTGCAGTTTTATTTATAACAACCTATTTGTATCATAAATGTTTGTCTGAATGTACTTAATAGAATCGTAAACGAAGGATTCCCGAAGATCAAACTTCGACAGAGTAGCACAGACGAAGTCGGGGTGCACGGGGTGCACGGCTAGTAATATAAAAACACGAAATTCTGGTCTGAATGTATAGCTGTTTGTAACGCATTAACGGTTGAAACACAGCACAAACCGACAAAAAAACAAAGAGAAAATTATTATGAACATGATTTAATCATCGGGGTAAACTGCGGGGCACAGCTAGTTTAATTATGTATATTATACTATTTCTAAAAATAAGCATTCAGAATACATCATCATAACGTAATTCCACAAAACTCATAACCGATTTTCTAGTCATTAAGATATATTTTCAACATTAAGGTTTAGTTACAAAGGTTATGTGTGTTATAATAAAAAGTAGAATAATTGCAAATATAACTATTCATATAACATATTATAATTATACAACAAGTGATAACTGCGTTAAAAACAACCGACTTCAAACTTGCACTTGCAACATTTACAAATACAGACAAAAATGCTCATAAAATAAAAACTACTGGGCCTATCCGAATAAAATTTTTATGGGACCAATTCGACACCATCCCGCATCGAACAAAAAAAGAATCACGTAAATCGGTTCAGAAACCTCGGAGTAATCGGTGTACATACATAAAAAAAAAAAACATACCGGCCGAATTGATAACCTCCTCCTTTTTTTTGAAGTCGGTTAATAACTATTAAAACAAACGAATGTTAATAAAATGAAAAATAAAATTGTATAAAAAGATCAGCTCGTGAGGGATTTGAACCCCCGACCACCTCTATTATAAATAGATGGATGCTCTAACCGCTGAGCTAACGAGCCATGTGACGTGGATGTGAATTTATGCTATTGCATGTCCGTACTTTCAATTTCGCGGGTACAAACTAGTTGTGCAGCTATTTTCAAATCTTCCTCGTGCAGCTACTTTGCCCAGCATCAGCGGAAACGATCAGTTTCACAGCTCAGCTAATTACATCTTCGCAGTACAGCTGCATATTACTGCTGCAAATTATCTGGTGGAAAAGCATCATAATAGTTATGAAATCGGTTAGTTATTTACTTTCGAATATAAATAGTAATGAATAAAGATAAACATGAATAAAGAAAATATGTAAACTCGACACAAATAAACGTACTTTAAATTTTAAACAATTTGCTAAATAATAATAATTCAAAGTTACGTGTGTATAAAAAAAAGACGTGTGGCACTCGGGGACCGCGGTAAAGCTATCGCATGCTATGCCTTCAAGCTACACCTCCGCGCCCGTCGGAGTGGGGAGCGTGAGGTTTTTCGTTACGCAATTTCTGGATTCGGTCCCCGCGCTCAAGGCCCGCGATAGAAGCTATGCAATAGCTTAAAAATACAAGAGCTCGTGAGGGAATTGCACCATCGACGGAACAGAGAAGCTGAATTATCATTTCATTAGATGCTATAGCCGCTAAGCTAACGAGCCGATGTCCGGTGCATATTTGAGGGACAACATACACTTTGTGAATTGCGATAACCGTCTCCATATTACGTTTGAAAAAAGTAAATTCTTGGCATAATGTAACAATTAATAAACTTACCTACTTAAAAAAACATGCTTTATTTTAAACTCATTAAATTACTTTCATGTCATCGATCCTTGTTAAATGAAAATCGAGTCTAAAGAACTTGGTTACAAACATATAATAATTTGAAACTAAAAGCAATGTCGAGCGTTTGTAAACTGCGAAACCAAACCTGCGCAAGATCCAATTTCATCGATTTTGAAGTGTTTCGCCAGGTCGCACTGCCATCTGTTGACTTTATCGGGAAACTAATAACAACTGTTCCATTTGACGTGTGTTTACACGCATTGTTTTAAACTAATTACGCACGGGTTTTTGCAGTTTTTGCGGATCGAGGTTTTGGGACGTTTTTTTTTTGTAAAATTAACTTAAATTTATTGTATAATGTAACCATAGGCAATATTATAATACTATACTAGGCACAACTAAAAGGTGAGTTGCAACTTGAAACAATCAGCTTTATAAGTAGTTACTAAATATGTATAAAAATAAACCTCATTTATCAAATAATTGAAAAAAAATTTAAAGCTTAATCCAATATAAAAAATAAAAAAATAGAACAGCTCGTGAGGGAATTGAACCCCCGACCTTCTCTATTAACATTTAAATGGATGCTCTAACCACTGAGCTAACGAGCCGATGACGCGATTTGCGAATTTAAGGTTCAGGTTTGAATTTGTGACGTCATACATTAAAGCACGAAAGTTCATTTATACTCTTTTTGTCTAATACCTTCATTTTGATTAAAATAATAAGCTGATGTTATAATGAAATGAAATAATTATATGGATTTTAAAATTAATGAATTAAAAAATTTGATGATGAACTGCTGGAATTTTTATATTTTGAAGGTGACGGAATATGTAGGACAGTTAACAAAATATTATATGTGATCTATATCAATATTGTTAATAGGTAATATGATTAATATTATTATGTCTCATGGGAAATCACTGGACGCTAAGAGTAGGTAGTTCTTCTTCGTGTGTAGATAAGGTTCAACTTGGGTCATTTTGAGCTTGACGTTGATGAATCAGAGGAGACACAATTTGTTTTTGTACATGTATGTGCTACAACCAAGATACTACAGTATTATATTATCTGTGGTGATACTATCCATACTAATATTATAAATGCGAAAGTAACTCTGTCTGTCTGTCTGTTACTCAATCAGGCCTAAACTACTGAACCAATTTGCATGAAATTTGGTATGGAGATATTTTGATACCCGAGAAAGGACATAGGCTACCTTTTATTGCGAAATATGTACCACGGGCGAAGCCGGGGCGGACCTCTAGTAATATTATAAATGCGAAAGTGTGTTTATTCGTTTTAATGTGACATGGCCATGGGTAACTTTTGACAGCGGTGAAACGACTCATACTAAGGGGAATCCGCGGGCAAAGAAAAATATATGAATATTGTTTTCAATAAAAATGATGATTGTTCATGAAATTAATAATAATTCCATAATTCCAGGGCCCTGGTGAAAGCGCCCAACGACCGGGTGGGTGTTTTTTTTTTTTTTTTTATGTCAGAGCAAGCAAAGGTGGGTGGGCCACCTGATGTTAAGTGGTCACCACCGCCCATAAACACCTGTAACACTTCTAGTGTTCTTTGCCGGCCTTTTATGGACAAATAAACTCTTTTCTTGAAGGCCCCAATGTCGTAGTTGTTCGGGAACACCGCAGGTGGCAGATCGTTCCACAGTTTCACCGTACGCGGAAGGAAGTTGCGGATTTACTTTAATCAGTCGTAAAAATTTCCAATTTCAGGAAGATTAGAAAAATGATTTTAACAATAGTTAGGGAAATTTCGATTGACAGAAAAATTACGATGTCAGGAAAAATTTCTATAAGTCAGGAAAATTTCCATACGTCGGGAAAATTTCTATAAGCTGGAAAATTTCCATAAGAAAGGAAAATTTCTATACGCCAGGAGATTTTCTATAAACAAGGAAAATTTCTATAAGTCAGGAAAATTTCTATACGTCGGGAAAATTTATATAGATAAGGAAAATTTGTATAAGTCAGGAAAATGTTTATAAGCCAGGAAAATTTCCATACGAAAGGAAAATTTAAGACAGGAAAATTTTTATACGTCAAGAAAATGTCTATACGCCAGGAAAATTTCTATACGTCAGGAAAATTTATATAAGACAGGAAAATTTCTATACGTCAGGAAAAATTCTATAAGCCAGGAAAATTTCAATACGTGAGGAAAATTTCTCTTTGCCGCAAAAATTTCTATAAGTCAGGAAAAATTTCTATAAGACAGGAAAATTCCCATAAGTCTGGAAAATTTCTATACGCCAGGCAAATTTCTATAAATAAGGAAAATTTCTATACGTGAGGAAAATTTCACTGCCGCAAAATTATATAGATAAGGAAAATTTCCATACGAAAGGAAAATTTAAGACAGGAAAATTTCCATAAGTCCGGAAAATTTCTATACGTCAGGAAAATTTCTATTAGCCAGGAAAATTTCTATACGTCAGGAAAATTTCTATACGCCAGGAAAATTTCTATAAGTCAGGAAAATTTATGTGTGCTAAATTTCATTGTAACACATAGGGTAGGTTTTATCCCGGAAATCCCACGGGAACGGGAACTATGCGGGTTTTCCTTTGAAAACGCGGGCGAAGCCGCGGGCGGAAATCTAGTTTAAAATAAATGATTATTCATGTCCCTTTGTTTGAAAATAAACGCTAAAGTTATTTGCACTGAAATTAAAATACAGTGTAAATATTGTAATCATTTTTTAATTGTACCTATACTTTTAAAGAAAATGCTATTTTAACGAAATATTAATTATGAAGACAAACGGCGGCTTTACTAGAGTAAAACCCTACACTGCCTACAGAGTGGAAAAAGTTTATATTATGCTAATCTAGACTCTTCCTTTGTAAAATTGCGCTATCCGATTGGGACATACGATGAAACAGACACACATACTTATATCACCGTTAGTTTTGCGTCGGAGGTTAAAAAATATAGCTTCGTATAATTATAGGTACTTCAATAGAACCTGTTGTAAGCTTCCTTCGTATTATATTTTGGTATCTACATTACTGCTTTAAGACATTTATAAGTGTTTTATCACTATGACTAATTATTGATCTATTCACAGAATTTTATTATCAAAATTGTATCTTTGGCTATCACGTATTATATTATGACGTAATTTGTAAAAACATAATATCCTTTATTCACGCGATACAAATATGGCTCGTTAGCTCAGCGGTGAGAGCATCCATCTAAACAAAGTTCTTTGAGGAGGTCGGAGGTTCAAGTCCTTCACGAGTCGGTCTTTTTTAGATATAAAATTTACTTGAAATGCGCTTTTGTTCCTATTGCGCAATTGGGTATAGAACTATCTTATTTCAACAATAGAAAAGCAGTCCTAGCGTAGATGGAATTTATATTTATTTGGTTGGTTATGTTAAAGCTTATGTTTAGCTTATTTAACAATTTCTCTTTTATAACAATTTAGTTTACTAAGACATTTGTGGAAGATCTTTCAAAAGCTTAATATGCCAATAGACAATTTTTAATGAAAGCCTTTTACCAACCAAATAAATTTAAATCATTCTACGTTAGGACTGTTTTTCTATTGTTCAAAATAGATTGTTCTATATCCAATAGGAACAAATTTAGGACTGCTTTTATATTTTTCCAATAAGAGTTTTGATGTCTAATAGCGGCAATTGCGCATTTCAAGTAAATTTTATATCTAAAAAAGACCGGCTCGTGAAGGACTTGAACCTCCGACCTCCTCAAAGACCTTTGTTTAGATGGATGCTCTCACCGCTGAGCTAACGAGCCATATTTGTATTGCGTGAATAATGCATATGTTTTTACAAACGACGTCATATAATAGGCGATAACCAAAGATATAATTTTGATAACAATTGATAAAATTAATTAAACATAGAACCAATTATTCTGTATAAGTTTTCGGAGCGTACAAGTAAACTTAGGTAAATTTACTTTTTATAACATTTAATTTAAGATAATATTTTGCGGAAGTTCTTCCAGAAGCTTGTAGGTTAAAGACTAGCTCTCTGTTTTCATATAGTAATAATAATCCCACCAAAACATTTTCATGTTAAATGTTGTCAAGACTTTCTTGCACTCTGGAAAAGTTCTCAGAACGAACGTAGAGCCAAGCATCCTACTCTGCACATTTTAACTCTACAAGCCCTTACTTAACAAACTGTATACCTTCTAATAAGTGGCATGACCATGGCATGACCGTTTTGCAAACTTCACATGGCGTCCGCGTATGGCGTCACAATCTACTGGCTAAGATATAGGGGGGATTCCATGACGTCGTAAAGCAGTATTAATTCCAGTGTGGAAAAATGACATCTTTATAGATCGTCTAGCGCCATCACATTCCCACACTAATTGATCTATTCACAGAATTTTATTATCAAAATTGTATCTTTGGCTATCGCGTATTGTTTAACGTAATTTGTAAAAACATATGCATTATTCACACATTATAAATATTGTTCGTTAGCTCAGCGGTGAGAGCATCCATCTAAAACGTCGTGTTAGAGGAGGTCGGAGGTTCAAGTCCTTCACGAGCCGGTCTTTTTAAGAAATTGACTAGAGATGCATAATTGTCGCCATTAGATATAGAACAATCTTATTTGAATAATAGAAAGCAGTCCTAACGTAGATTGATATTATATTTGTTTGGTTAGTAAAAGTCTTTCATTAAAATTTGTCTATTATAAGTAGAGCCATTTTAATAGGCAACATTTGACAGTTCAACAAAATTCAAGAACGTAACCTAGTAACGACGACATAGAATAACATGATATTTCGTTTTGTTAGAACTGCACATTTGCTTAACCTTTTTCAATTACGATTACATAATATTTATAATAATAATGACCGATACAAGTTATTTTAAGATTTCATTTTACTGATAAACCATTCTAAACATAATAAACAATTTCTGAATTGAAGAACTGACGTCGCTACAATTTTGTGTCAATAAACCTTTTTTCTTTTTAAATACCAGAGACGTTACTCTAAAAATCGAAATCTGACATCTAGAATCGAATGTATTGATTACTTGTGAATAAAAATCATCATAAATTAATAAATTCGATTGACAAATGTTTCAAATCCGTATCGATTAAATCACTTTAATCGATGTTTTTAAGCAGGTTACCTCTCTTCGAATATAAAATTGATAGATGTCAAATGTTGCCTATTAAATTGGCTCGACACAATTTCTCTTTTTTTGTAACAATTTATTTTTCAAAAGCCAATATTCGTGAAAGTTCTTTTAAAAGCTTGTAGTTTTATGACGTCTCTATATTTGCATAGAAATAATAACTTATTGTTATTGATATGGATATATTAAATGAAACTAAATTCAACTCTGGGCTTACCTAACTTGGCTTGTATCCCGATGGGTAAAAGACAGGTCACTATCTGCGGGCTATGATACAATATACCATGATGTTTTAAAGCAGTTTTAGTCACTTTTAATTCCAGTGTGGATAAATGGCAGAGGGATGTAAATACTTTAAAATGTGCTATAATTCTTCCATTTACTCTTCAAGCGGACATCTCTCTTCCATAAAGTATATGGGGATTTGTTAAATAAACTAAAAATAAGCTAATAGACAATTAATCAATCTTATATCTAAAAATGAATCGCAAAATGTGTTGGTAAGCGCATAACTCGAGAACGGCTGAACCGATTTCGATAATTCTTTTTTTATTATATTTCTTGAAGTACGAGGATGGATCTTATGTAGAGAAAACGTAAACATGTACCACGGGCGAAGCCGGGGCGAACCGCTAGTAATCAAATAAATATAAATCAATTTAGGTAAGGACTGTTTTTCTACTATTGAAATCAGATTGTTCTACCTATATCTACTTAATGGCGACAATTGCGCATTTCAAGTAAATTTTAGATCCAAAAAAGACCGGCTCGTGAAGGACTTGAACCTCCGACCTCCTCTTAAGACATTTGATTAGATGGATGCTCTCACCGCTGAGCTAACGAACCATAGGGCGTATTCAGAAAGAAAGCTTGAAACTTATAAGCGCTTATCGGCGCTTGTCAACGCTGGTTCGTTCTACACAAAGGAAGCAGGTTGAAGCAGACCAAAACAAATTTTATATGGCAGCGCCCAGCGCTGACCAGCGCTTGTTGAAGCTTGTCGGAACTTGTCGGCGCCGATCAGCGCTTATCGGCGCATGTTCATATATTTTCCTGCGCGGGTTACCAGCGCTGACAAGCGCCGATAAGCGCTTATAAGCGCTTATAAGTTTCAAGCTTTCTTTCTGAATACGCCCATATTCGTAACGCGTGAATAATGCATATCTTTTTACAAATTACGTCATACAAAAGCCAAAGATAAAACTTTGATAATAATAAATGATAATCCTTATGGACAGGTACTAGTCATTTGTAAGAAACAGGATACTCTGTTGGTCAAAGTTCGACCTAATTCCTCAATTTTCAACTGCGTTACACTGCATTTATTGAAGTGAATCGGATGCGACCAAACAACCAATGTATATAGTTGTACTAGAACAACCACATCATATAAATGGTAAACAACACATAGATATCAAACGTCATTACGGCAATTGGGCACTTTGAGATCCGTACGCATAGATGACTCACTGCTAATTTGTACACTGTTTTAGTGGCAGCTGTTTGAAGAAGCTTTCTCTTTTCTATCTTGCACGATAGTCTAACATGCAGCATAATTGTTTACATCGGTTGCTGTCATGCAAAAGCTTAAAGAGTTTCATGCACTATAATCAGGCATTCAGGCTGGATGCGCACTGTATAATATGCATGTTTTGATATTTTTAGACGCTCATGCAGCATGACAATTCACGTAAACGCATCTTTCCACACTGGGATTAATATTGCTTTAAGACATCAATCATCATGGTATCTGTAACTTCCACAAAATATACTGGCTTATAAAATGAATTATTTAAAAAAAGTGGAATAAAACGGACTTTGATGGGTGCTAAATGTTATAACTGTTATGACGATTCAAAAGTGCTTCTAGAAGAAGTCTAATTGAAAAAAAAATGTTTGAATGAGTTTCAGTTTCATACGGCTTCTTTATTGATAGTTAAAAAACTAAAGGTTTTAGTATATCATACTTTTTTAGCTGGAAATCACAATAATATTGCAAATAACTTTAAAAAAATCTCTTTATAAAAGATGCGTTCGTTTCGCTCTTCTTCTGTCTCTCATGTCATACTCCAGCTACTCTTCTGCCTGCGTTTTTCAGTTTACATAACATGATTCGATATATTTTAATACCGACAATTGCGCATTTCAAGTAATTTTTTTTGTCTAAAAAAGATCGGCTCGTGAAGGACTTGAACCTCCGACCTCCTCTTAAGACTTTTGATTAGATGGATGCTCTCACCGCTGAGCTAACGAGCCATATTTGTATCGCGTGAATAATGCATATGTTTTTACAAATTACGTCATACAATACGCGATAGCCAAAGATATAATGAAATTCTGTGAATAGATCAATTAGTCATAGTGATAAAATACTTATAAATCAACTTAGTATTTGTGAGCTCTTCAAGCGTACGGCGGACATATATCTTCTATAAAAGATATGGGGGAGTTAGCTCGATGTCTTAAAACGGTAATATTTTCAGTATGGGAATGTGTTACCACTAGACGACCTACATCGCTCTGTCATTTTTCCACCTTGGAATTAATATTGTCTTACGACGCTATGGAATTCTCCCTGTGTCTTCCGGTGCATTAAGATCAAACGGACATAGAGCTAGAGCTAGAGAAAGAGCATTCTTTCGTGATCTTTTAGTGTTAACGAAAACTCGTATTCAGTGTTGTTCAGTGTATTAGAACATTGCATAGAATCTTTTCGAACGCATTAAGAATAACGAAAGTATGCTCTTGCCTCTTAAGTCTTAACGCCTATCGAAACTAAAAGAATTTGACATAGCGGGGTTAGAATGACCATTCGATCGTTGGATGTAAATGCACCGTTTGCCAGTAGATTGTGACCTGACTATTATCCATACGCCATGTGAGGTTTGCAAAACGGCCAAGCCACATATTATTTTAACTATTAGAAGGTATACAGTTTGTTAAGTTAGGATTTGTACAGTTAAAACGTGTAGAGTAAGATGCTTGGCTCTAAATTCGTTCTGAGAACTTTTTCAGAGTGCAATAAAGTCTAGGCATCTTTTTACATGAAAATGTTTTGGTGGGATTATTATTACAATGAAAACAGAGATGTCTTCAACCTACAAGCTTATGGAAGAACTTCCGCAAAATATTATCTAAGTAAATTAAATGTTATAAAAAATAAATAAGCTACATATATTCTAAATCAATGTACGTTAGGAAGGCTTATCTTTTTGAAATGAAACTTCTTTATCGGGGTTGGACAAAAATTTAGTGTAACGTTTTTACGTTACGCGCCATCTTGATCATTAGGAATTTATTACCTCTATTATTCGAACAAAAATAAGTTACCGACTTTAAGAACTTGCCGACAATGTAAGTACACTATTGACTATTGTTTCTTAGAAAACATTTTAGGAGTATACGATAATAAATTTATGACTCACGTAAACACGTGTTTGCTGGTGTCAGGTGTTCAATTATGATTTTGTGAATTCAAAATTTATAAGAATAAACCTCAAACTCTTTATATCCAATCAAAATCCGCCTAAGTCGAAATCCTTTATAAGTTGAAAACTCTATAACTCGAATTTTTTGGCGTCTCCCTTGGTATTTGACTTATAGTTTTTTTTGTAAATTGATAAATTATTGTAGTGAAACTTTTTTATCGGGGTTGGAAAAAAATTTAGTGTAACATTTTTTCGTTACGCGTGACATTTTTCCGTTACGCGCCATCTTTTTCTTATCCTTATAGCGACAAGCGTTTTAGGTTAACTTTTGAACTACCGCACGAGCGGAGCGAGCGAAGCGAGCGAGTCGCGGCAGTGGCCGGCGTAAATATTCAAATAGGTAGCGAGGAGCGAAGCGACGAGCATCTTAGGTTAACTTTTGAACTACCGCACGAGCCAAGCGAGCGAAGCGAGCGAGTTGCAGCAGCGGCCGGTGTAAATATTTAAATAAGTAGCGAGAACGAAGCGACGAGCGTGTTAGACTAACGTATTTCTGTAATATTGTATATAGTAAATTATTTTTTTGAAAAATAAGGTCATAAAGAAGTTTCGCTTCTTACGTGTGTACTCTAGTACACGCACACATTTTTTTTTCAAATAAGATTGTTCTATATCTAATAGCGACAATTGCGCATCTCTACGCAATTTTAGATCCAAAAAAGACCGGCTCGTGAAGGATTTGAACCTCCGACCTCCTCTTAAGTCCTTTGTTTAGATGGATGCTCTCACCGCTGAGCTAACGAGCCATATTTGTATCACGTGAATAATGCATATGTTTGTACAAATTACGTCATATAGGTAATATGCGATAGCAATAGATAGTCAAAGATACAATTTTGATAATAGTAAATGATAAAATACGCAAAGAATAGAATTTGTAAGTCTTTTTAAGCTATCCAAGCAAACATCAGGAATCCTTACAGACAGTTCCATCTTAAAGTCATTATTATCATTAGCTGTTTAAAATCAGGAAGATTTAATTGTAGGTATGGTATACTATAAAGCCCTCAGTTGATGCAATCAGAATGTACTAATAGTACTGCTTTTTGCTATTAATCTGAAATGTTTTATTTTTCCTCTTTCTTATACAGATATTAATATATTAGACTACAGGCCCATGTTGAAAAAATTATGGGTCATTTGAACCACCAGGTGACCTATCTAGAACGATATAATAAGAGCATAAAATAATAAGATTCAGCACTATGCCGTCACTTGTAAGCTGTCCACCTGAGTGCAGATGAGAATTCGAAAGTACAGGTAGAGATTTTTTGTACGGCGGCGTACGGCGTTGCGGAATAATGGATTAAAAAAAGTATAGAAATAGTATGACACAGATGCTGTAAGGCGTATTATGTGCCTGTGTATTAATTTTATTTAATTATTGTCTAAGTTTGATTGTACTGGTATGTACTATGTATGTACAAAAAAAGCATAAATCAATAAAATAATAAAATAATTAATGTACTAGCTGTCATCGTGTTTTTTTTTCATAAAATCCTCCCTTATCCCATGGACGTATAAAAAAAGACGGACGCCGTATTACGAACAAACAACGTGAAGCCACCATAGTAAGCTAGCGATCGTGTAAAGACAATAAACACGCACACACTCTCACCATAGTAAGCTAGTCGGCCGCCATTACGTCGTGAACTACCGACTGATTAACTGCGTCACTGTTTCACAAAAAATATTTAAAATGCCGTCTTGCGTGGTTAAATGGTGTCGCAACAGTACAATTTTAAATAACAAAACACAAGGGATTACATTCCACAGGGAAGCAAGTTATTTCTTTTATGTTTTAATGACAAAATTATTACGGCAAAATTTATAGAAAAAAATACAGCCGCCATTGTCATCAGGACAGCTGTTGTCATGGCAACATGGCACACACACATGGATGTTTCGCCGCCATTACTAGGCTTCACTCAATGTTTAGGCGATATACCGTCCGTCTTTTTTTATACGTCCATGCCTTATCCCTTAACAAAAACCTAAAAAACATAGCCGAATTGGTCGAACCATTCTCGAGTTTTACGCTTAGCAACACAGTTGGTGATTCGCCAATTAAATTTAAGATTTAAATTTTCTTTTATTAAAACTGAAAACATATAAATTCAGTACTAAAAATTGTATTCCTATAGCTTGAACCTCCGATATTCACTTATTATCGATATTTATTAGATGCTCTGAGCTAACGAGCTAAATAAAATATTTGTATTTTGAATAATGCATAATATTATAATAATTATATAAGGGACCTAAAACAAGTGATCAAATTTCTGTTCAATAAATACTACGATAGAAAACGTGCCTTATAATTTTTCAGATTGTATTTTCTAGTTCTATAATAAGATTTGCGGATAAATTAACTTTGATTTAATTATCCATATTCATTGACAACAATAATTATTTAAATCTTTGGCAACATTCATAGAATTCGTAGGTACTAAAAATTACTATCATTATTAATAGATATTTAATTAATCATTATCTATACCTAATTACTTATTTCGGTTTACTACAATTAAATATTTATTTGTATCTATTTTTATAAAAACAAAATGTATTTTGCTGATTCGACGCTTCTTTAAATGGGGCGCGTTTTTAAATGAATTCTCTCATCGATTTCCCAAAGCGCATGTCACGTTTCCCGCCATTTCGGTTATTCGGTAGTACCGCGACGCCATTGTTGTAAGGCGAACGTCACGCGTCCATACAGCCAATATATAAGACAAAATAAAAATATTAAAATAAAACCCCAAATAAATCTAAAAGTATATCAAAATTTAACATTAATTTTCACGGACAGGTATAATATTTTTTAATGCTATTTTCAAATAGTTCATAACGGAATGAGATGATTGTTACGCAGAGGTTATAATAAGACCCAAATTTGAATATGGAATAGAATCCGAATGTTTTTTTTCAGTGATTTTTTTTTCGTATAATCTGTTGGGATATTTTATATCATTGTTATAATTTTTGAGTTAATCAAAATTATTAATCAGTGCTTTTGAAACAAATTTTATTTTTTTACAGAACATTTATTTTAGATAAATATTTATTTGGTGTGATAATGTTCATTTTGCGCAAAATTATTTGCATGGTGAAGCAATTTTGAAAGATGTAAGCAAATTTTATTTTTCCATACAAAATTTCATTCGTTGTTTAAATATTTATGAATCAATAATAGATATTAGTTTGCTAATTTAATGTTACTATAGCATCTAAAACATTGATTAAATAGTTTTTATGTGTAAATTTAGATAAGTAGATAGTGAATAATTGTTTACCTACATACAAATAATAAAATAATCGATACATAGTTATGACGAATACCGATACTGTTGGACTTGGTGTTTGATAAACATTACGTATATTATCATAGGATATTTTTCAAGCTATTAGCGATATATTCTTCTTTCATTGAATTTTAGCAAAAAGAGTAATTTCTATAGATAAGATTGTTCTATCTATTTATATGATGGTTCGTGTTGGTTACACCCAATTTTATTGTCTTTGTTTGGATTTATGTTAGACAATTACTTGACTCTATAATATCAGATAATATCTATTAATGAGAAATAATCTAGTTCTATTGCACGCCTCATAAGCGAAGCGTTGAGGTGGGTACTACTGTCACTTCGCGCAAAACATCTGATTTTTCAAACTTAAAATGTCTTTATGTATCATACATTGCACTTGTAAGATAATACATACACACACATATTAAGAAAAAACACTATTTTTAACATTCATGATATTTTTGATGTCATTTTTGTTATTTAAACTAGTTAAAAAACAGTTTAAAAAAGTTCTGTCTTGGACGTCCGTGTGTCTGTATGTGCGGAGGATTTTCTTGTTAACACGATAGCGACCGAAATACTTTACTAATCGAGTCTTTTTTTTTCTCTTACGCTTGAGTATGCTCAGGAATAGAACCCTTTCATTTTTCAGGGTCTGATTCGATGTGGTTTAATTGTTATTAAATAAACAAAAAAAAATATCGACTGTTCTCCATAATTTTAGTATATCTATATATATTCTTTATTAACACCATATACATAAAAAAAAATACATAAAATACAATAGGGGTGAACCAAGTCAACTGTGAGATGCATGAGATTATGAGGCGTGCACTTTTGGATTTTCCAAACTATTTAAGAATGCACTGATATAATACCTACGCCGTTACTTTACGTTATTCATTTCTTATTATGATAAAAAATACAGACTATAACTACCTACTATTTATGCCTCTGTTTTATCTAATATAAATTTTAACCAAACCGCCATTAGTTTAGTTATAGGTGATATTACTGGGGTAATAATAAGGCTTAATAGATTCGCTAAAATAATACAATAATTACCGTTACATATATTTTTTTGAATATCAAAGGACATACGAGGATAAAATATAAATTATAAAGTTATAGATACTTACATAATATTACGTAAACGATAATAATACGATCATACCTATTAATTATAGATTTCTTGAGAACATTCGTCGATAGTTTTGGTCTTGATAGAACGTTACAAGTTTACTCACTGGTATTATACAGATTATAAATAAAACGGTATGAAAATGTAATGAAAGGTAAAAACAATATTATTGCGAAAATTTCCTTAGATGAGCCTGAAAATGTGCTTGAAAAAGCTATATTATACCTAATTACCTAAAGAAATAATAAACTTCTTTTCGATTTATGATTAATTTTATATGTATGAATATAGATTTTCGCCAACTTTATGCCAACATAGAGACATTTGGCATAATATATTGGCATATTATCATAGATTAAGCAATAGTTACACTGCAAATACATAGTATTGTAACAGAATGTTAATAGAAGGTAATAAATAAAACTTATAGGTATGTGGTAATGTGAACATTTTTATTCTGTGGTAGTCCTAAGTATGTGTACTGTATTTGTTTGGAGAGATTTGATTATGATTCTTTTACCTTGTTTCTTTCATATTTAATTTGATGAAACATGATTACCTATATACATTTAAGAAAGGTAGGATAATGAACGGAATTTGTATAATTTTGTAAAAAAATATGTTCGCATTTGGTATTTGGTTATCGCAGAATAATCGGTAAAAAGCTAATCTTGACCGAGAAATATTGTAATCATCTCAATATAAAGGGAATTCAGGTGGGCATTTAATTACTCTGTGGTCGTGTAAGAATGTCTTTCATTCCTTGCTTAAAATTACGGAATTCTCTTATTGGCTGAATAAATGAAAATTTAGGCTTGAATCAAAACCTTTGGCGTGGTTTGGTAAATGAGTTTTGGAGAAGCGGCTTTAAGTATGATTTTACGTGAATCGGAATTATTTTTTACTTACTCAATTACTGTTGTGGTCGTTTTGATAATGGAGATTTTAAGCCGAGTTTTGGAATGAAGTAATAATAAAGTTCTGTTTGAACTATTATTTCAATTAATACTGTAGATACTACGTAGGATATAGAAGATATTAAAAATGTTATTGTCATAAATATTTTTATTTATTTATAAGTACCTACTACCTAGTACCGTAATTCCTTACGTAGATAAACTAAGGTTTAGGAAACCTAATCTTATGAATACACCGATAATCAGTAAATTAGAACAGTAGAAAACGTCATATTAGGTATGCAATTTCATAAAGAACCGTTTTTGTTTTATTTAAATTCCTCACATGTATTTTAAATAAACTTAGTATAGATTAGAACTCCTTAACTAGATACGAAACACATAAAGGTAATAATATTATATAGATGTAGTAATACATAGATTGACATGTCTGGTGCCTAGCACGCTTCATGAAATTTTAATGGTAAATAATGGATTCCGATCAGGTATCTGTTTAGGTTATTCGACAACCTTAGGTCTACATTGAATACTAATAATAGCACTGTTATCAGTTAGTGGACGGTTATATTGTAAATAATATATGAGAAATGTTTACTGCTACTGTTTTATAGATTTTTAGAAATGGTTGTTTACGGTTTATTTTATTAATAACTTTTTCTAAAAAATAGTGTACTTACTCAATTAATTGTATTGTATTGATATCTAATATCTAATATATATTATAAAGGCGAAAGTTTGTATGGATGTATGGATGTATGGATGTTTGTTACTCTTTCACGTAAAAACTACTGAACCGATTACAATGAAATTTAGCACACATATAGAGGGTAACTTGGATTAACACATAGGATAGTTTTTATCCCGGAAATCCCATGGGAACGGGAACTATGCGGGTTTTCCTTTGCAAACGCGGGCGAAGCCGCGGGCGGAAATCTAGTGTACCTATAATTGTTGTTGTAAAATACAAGTAGAAAATATTTTTGGACTTATAGGATACTAGCTATGCCCCGCGGTTTTACCCGCATTGCTCGCTCCTATTGGCCTTAGCGTGAGATTAGCACGTTCAAACGAACAAACAAACAGACTATTCAGCTCTATATTATAAAGTATAGATAATTTTAAATTTATATCCTAAAATCCTGCCATATGAACGCTTGTTGAGGTGGTATGAATTATTTTTTGAATTACAGTCAAGACATCTTGATATCAGTATGAAATATTAAGACGTATTCTTTGATATCAGTTTTCTCGTGCCGTACATTGTGAAATGTTCGAAATTTCTGTAAAAATATTATTTGAATGTTTTACTTGTGCTTTCAATCTGTATAAGTATAGGTATGAATCTATAGTATTGTAAGGGTTTTAAACTGATTTAATAATTGAATGTAAAATACTTTCACCAATTTATGGACATACTTGTACATAAAGAATGTATCCAGGCCAGGGTGGTCTTATCTAGCGATCATTGTGGATGATTAAATTACTGATAAAACCTTTCTAAATAATATATACAGAACATGTTGCAATGGAATTCGGATATTAACCTAACTCAAACACTTTTTTGCCGAAATAACTCATATTTTTACAACTTCGATGCCATTTGCATATTTCAATAGCTAAGGAAGTACTTGATCATCAAGAAAAAAAGTTTTCATATTAATACAGTTTTATAGGAGTTTATACCTATGAAGAACTTGAATATCTCGAGTCAAACTGCTTAGTGCTTACAGTAGCGAACGGTATTGATTTCAGCTTGAGATGTAGAGTTATCTCTTGAGATCTTATATAATGTCATATTATATTGAGTAGGTAGGTAGTTGTTGATTATGTTTATATTATACTAGTAATTACCCGTGGTATCGCTTGCGTAATAATTAGAGATTACAAATATTTGTATGTATCTAGTGAAATGCATTTACAAAGTGTCTGTTGCTCAACTAATTATTTAGCTAAAATATTATAGGATATTAGATTTAGGCACTAGAAGTTTAAAATATAATGGAGCGTGTGTGCTGAGCACACGTGTCAAAAGTGAAAGTTTTTTGGCAAGATTCAAAGATACCAAAATCGTTTCTTTACTCCATGACGTGACGGTATACGTAGAAGTTTCACTTCAAAAATAACGGACTTAGCTAAAATGTTGCAGGATAATATTTGCTAGCCAATAAACAAACATAATTGCAAGCCAACGAGATGATAATGTGTGAAACATTTCAACGTAGTGGTTTTGACTGAATGCTGCATATTCATATTTATTATATTTTATCAGTACGCCCCACGATTTTAATTTTAAATTGATAATAATCATGCCCGCATTGCCCATTGGTATATCGTGTTTCAAGTAATGTGGTAATCAAACGATTATTATAATTGATAATGGATGAACACATGAAATTAACAGATCGTTATGAATTAATATCTCGTTACGAATAAAAATTCGTATTATGTTTAATAATTGTTTTATTACTATTAACTATGAGAGTTCTAGGACCTTATTTGTACCTAATGAGATAAAATATTGAAAAATAATTGTGAAAATCGTGTATATTATTATAGACCGTAATATAAATTATTATTGATAAAAGCATCATAGTAAAAATGTATTTACTACTTATATATTTTTTTGCGAATTTAACAACAGTAATACCTATATAATTATCAAAAAAAAAAATTAACCCCAAAATTAAATAATTTAATCATTAAAAACAAAAATTAATACTATAAAAGTGCAATTGTTACAGTAAAGCAAAATGTGCTCCAAAACAGCAGTAGCGTTAGTGCAAAAGTTCGAGTGAGTTTATCCAAAGTGTATTCTAGTGCAAGTGTGAAACAGTGACATGGAGAAAGTTAGCTGATCCAAGGGTCAGCCGCGCACGCCCAGGAAACGATTGATTCGACGCATTATGGTAAATATTTCATTATATTTTTAGTGTATAGCAAAAGTAAACATTTATATTATACTTACTAGCCTTCCGCCCGCGGCTTCGCCCGCTAAATCCTAATAAATTACATACCTACTATAACCTTCGTCGAGAATCATTCTATCTATTAAAAAAAACCGCATCGAAATCCGTTGCGTAGTTTTTAAGATTTAAGCATACAAAGGAAAATAGGGACAGTGAAAGCGACTTTGTTTTATATACTACTAGCGACCCGCCCCGGCTTCGCACGGGTGCAATGGCGGCCGGCCGGTACCACCGCAAACGCTACGTCCCGCAATTTTTAAATCTATAATATCTTCGAAAATATTCACTTAAATCATACGGTGTAAAGGGTCATATAGATCTATATTAAATGAACAATGTATTCAAGGTACTTAATTGGTTAAGGATTAATGCTGTATTGGTTAAAATCGCTTCGAAAATTAGCCATTATTTGTCGTAAAAAGTAAATGACAAAAAAAAGTTATTGTGGGTTATCCATAAGAGATAGACATATACCATCACGGACTTTTCTGTAGACCTTTTCAATGTGTACAATACTTAGTACATTATTTTGATAAAACTCGTAGGGTTCAGCCTGCGTTTGCAATGTAAGCGGAAAAAATGTAATTATTTACGACATCACATTAGAAACCTCAAAAATAACAGTACTTCTCCACTATTTAATGGATGTTATTATACATATAAACCTTCCTCTTGAATCACTCTATCTATTAAAAAAAACCGCATCAAAATCCGTTGCGTAGTTTCAAGATAGAAAAAGGGACATAGGGACATAGGGACATAGGGACAGAGAAAGCGACTTTGTTTTATACTATGTAGTGATGATGTGCTGATTTTAAAATATAATCCATTACTCGCGATATAAATGTGTAAAGTAAAGACAACATAATGCTAGTGTGTTTGTTTTTTTTTTTTAAAGTTAAGTCGCTAAATAGTGGTCTTACACTATGATTTTTCTATCTGGTTATAGTTAAGAGGCTAGAGAGTGATATAGGCTAGGTACTCTATAACACGGCAAAACATCTTATTCCCATGGAAATTTCCTTTGACAACGCGGGCGAAGCCGCAGGCGGACACATAATGATGATGATTAAATGAATTGAAGACTACTCGAATAAAATTTAGGTACTTACCATACTTAACCCTGATTTTAATATAACTATTTGAAATTGTAGATAAGATCAGGACAAATAATATTTGTTAAATTTTAACCGTCTATGGACTTACAAGGGACTTACCTTTGGAAAAACTGAAACGTTTTAATTTGAATGGTAGAGGAGTATGTAGAGCAACATTTCGGTGACATTTTATATAAAACGGGAACAAAGTCGCGGTATGATAGTATTACGGGCTTACTTTATCTAAATATAACAAGAAAGGGTATTTATTCATAACGTACAAAGGTATCAAATTAAAAACAAACAAAATTGTATCTCGCAGAGCAAACGACAATACCCTTTTTCAATTCCTGTCAAAGAGACCTTTTTTATGATCTCCAGAGAAAACAACCGCTATATGAAATAAACAGGACATAAAAAACTTGGCTAACAAAACGTAACGGTTTACAGCTTTGCTGGGATAACAAATGATATGTTTTCAGTACAATTTTTACATAATAAATAAAGTAAGGCTGATGTAACCAGCGTTACGATAGCTTAACCCTAGAAAGATAGTCTGCGTCAAAATGACTCATGCGTTTTCGAAATATAGCTGTATCTTTTTAAATATCGCGAATCCATAACTGTGCGTTTAGGACATTTCATAACTCACTGAGAGAAATCCTATGGTATACGTATCAATAAAGTTAATCTAACCGATTTTGAAATATAACGACTACGTGAGTCAAAATTACGCATGATTATCTTTACCGTGACTTTTAAGATTTTGAATTCTATGGTAGTTTGAATATTTTTAGCTTATTATTACTTTATATTGTGACTTATGTTATAAATTTATATTTATACATATTGAAGCAAATATAGAAAACAATTGGGGATAGAAAATTGGAAATATATGTTATACTGGCCGCTCTTATGCAAAGCGATGAGGGTCCCTGTGAAGATACCGATAGTGAAGTAGGAGGACCACGAAATTGAAGATGACGAGCAAAGTGACATAGAAGAAGCTTTTCCTGATGAGGTACAAAGCAAACATGATATATTACATTCAAGCAAAAGGCGGAGTAGATGCATTAGACCGAATGCGTTCCCTGATGTCCTATAGTAGGAAAACAATGAGATGGCCAATGGCTTTATTTTATGGAATCATTAAAATTTCCTGCATATTGCATATTAAATTTATAGCCACAATGTTAATAACAAAGTACAAAAACATCCGAGTCAAAAAAACGTGAAATATAGAAGCATGGAACTGTCTTCTTTGTTTATGCGTGGGGGTTTAGAATCATCAGCTTTGAGAAGATATTTGCGTGATAATATCTCCAATTTGTTGCCAAATGAAGTATCTGGTACATCGTAAGAAAGTACTGGGGAGACCTTCAGTAAAAAAACGTATTTACTATACTTTTGTCGTCTGAAATATGACAAAAGGCAAATGCGTCCTGCAAAAAATGTAACATAGTTATATTATGTTGTGAGCATACGTTGATATGTCATAAAGTTGTTTCTCACTAATTTTTCATATGACTATATCTACAAAATTTATATAACATATAAAAAAGTCTGATAATTGTGGTAAAAAGTAAGTTTTTATAAGAAACAATACGTGTTACAAGAATTGTTGATTTAATGCAGACGTTTAATGTTTTCGTCTTTTTATATATGTAAAAATAATAATAAATAAATTATCTGTAGTGTTAATTATTCTAATATAACTGTAAATATATAAAACTTACAATTTATGGAATAAAAATAATATACCTCGACTTAGAGCGAACTAAAAAACATGCGTAAATTTGACGCATGACTATCTTTCCCGTACTACTCAATATGATTATCTTTCTAGGGTTAAGGGAATACACGTGGATCGTAATTTCTGCACAATCGTTGGCTCAGCTTCGATAAAGAGGTCAAAGTCCATTTCAATTCTGGAATATTGAATAAAGGATTATTTAGTTTCAGATAGAATAGAAAACTACGCTAAAAGGAATAGTAGCATGCAAGACTTTCAGCAACCGATTAAAATTTAAACACTGATGAGTTTCATTCTAGTTTTCGATATTGTCAAATAACTAATTACAACGAACAGTAAATTGTTTGAATTTGACTTCGTGTAAGCGAAAGCTTTCAAAAGCATATTTAAAGTTCTTTAACATATTTAGTAAAATGCCAATATGCACTATAAGTACATAGTGTCATGGATTGTATATGAGCAATGAAACGTGTAGTTTTTCAGACGCTGATTACGCTCATAGAAAATACTTCGCAATATTTTGTAGTGGTAAATTCTCTCTATTGTTAAATCTCTGCTACGTTGATTTGTTGACGTCGTTATGCAGTACTTCAATAATCTAGTACTTGATTTGTGTTTTATGTTAATTTTGTGTGTGTGCAATCAATAATTGTCTATTTATCGATCTATCTTTCTATCTACTTTTATGTAATCAGCATCTGAAAACTATAAGTTCCATTGATCATAGCACATCCGATCCGGGACACCCTGTAGGTATGAAAATATATATGAAAATTATACTTACCTTCAATAGAAATAACCTCAAACCATTTCGCAGCAAGTGTTCGGCGAGTGGGCCCAGGTAGAAGTGGTAGAGCTGGTGAACGACGGGTCGGGGCTCGCGTTCGGCATCGTGGGGGGGCGGTCGTCGGGCGTCGTGGTCAAGAGCGTGCTGCCGGGCGGCGTGGCTGACAGGGTGAGGAGTAGTTCTTGTATTGTCTTTCTGATCTTTAGGTTAAGTGGAATTTATGTACTTGAAAATGGTTAAATAAATAAATATTTCAGGACAATAATTTTCACACACGGCACGATTTGATGCCATACTAAGCTTTCGCTTGTGCTATGGAAACCAGATGGCTGATAAACATACATATATAATTTTAAATAAATACTTATAACAATACACTTATACTAATATACTTATACACTAAACTTCTGTCTTCTGTATTTGTTGGAAAAATGTTCTGCATCTGTCATGTACGACTTCTCGAAAGTGCCTCTGCGTGCTGGTCAATATCCTATAAGATTTTTAAAGTTGTATAATTGTTAGACTGTTCTCATGTTAAACTGCTAAATGCGGCTGCAAAAAGCGAAGTAGAATGGTACTATTAAAAACACTATCCACACATTAACGAGAAAATAACGCATAGGTACGTAGGCATATCATTATGCAAAAAATGATAAGGTTTCAATTACAACTATAGTTTTTTAACCTGTCCAATATTCTTCGAGTCTTTGTAGAAAGAGGCAGATTGACCTGTAAATTTTGAAAATGTCAATGTTTGCATCATGTGCCCTCCATATGCCAATTGCCTCCGTCTTTATTTATTACACTACAATAAAACAACGATCAACGTCAAGTATAATAAAGTACAATTCGATATTTGTTTCACATACCATTTGTTGGCAAAACGACCCAACTTTTTTCATTACCACTGGGCACCGTACAAAAGACATTTCTCTTGTAATGTTTACGTGTTCCCATTGTGCTTCCAACTAACCGTTTTATTGAAGTTAAATTCTCACTCAATTCAACGTATTGGCACCTACGTGACATGAGATATATAGATAATGTGACGTAATTTACAGGACATAAACCGGGAAGTATATAAATTATAATAATTCTGTCTATAATGTTCAAAACATGACAGCAGTGGAGCACTGGTAAAAGGAACTTTTATTTTCATTACTCGTATATAACAGTGAAAACATACATCATAAAAAAAAACCTTGGATAAGATGAAATTATTGAATTGTCACAAAAACCATGAACCTTAATCTGTCCGTTTAAAGTAGGTCAAATCGAGTTTCAAGAAGTCGGTTAAATACAAATAGACAAACTCACAAACTCATAGGAGCAAATTTAAGCGTGTTACATTTATGTAACATGTATGTATATATTATGACCTTTAGGCTAGCTAATAGCTATAGAGCCACAGCTAACAGAAACTATCAAGCACAAAACTGTGGGCAAACGGCAATTGTAACAATTGCAGCAACCTAAATATTTCACTGAAAAAGAAACAATTTCAGACCATTCCATCTATCACAAAGGTCAAACGGTTCCACAATAGACGTCCTAGATATTTGACCTAGACTGGAACGAAAACTTATTGGATCTAACACGTTTTGGCTTTTGTTCGGATTTTGTAAACTGAAATTAAAGAAGAGAAAAACGAATTGATTAAAGTTACAGCTTCTTAAAAGCTCTGCATCAACTAATCAGATATGATGGGATGGACATAGATGTATCATTTCAGTTTTTTACAAAAGTTTATAAAATAATACATTTCTATGGAATGTACATGTCAGCACTTGCCCACTGTGCCCACAGCACCAATAGGTACGTCTTATAGCAGTTTTATTTCCAGTATGTAAGTAGTGATAGCGTAATAATATTATAGCGCTGTTATTATATATTATTTTCCGCGTCATATTTCCACACTGGATATAATACTGCCATAAGACATAATGATATGGGGGTTGAGCACAGTGTTAGGAGAATTAGGCTAACGGTTAATTTTGCATTATATTATAAGTCAGGATTACCTACTTATACCAAAAACCTAATAATTGTCTTAATATAAGGACCGCGTAGACCAATTTAAAGTTCTACAATCAGACCGTATGCTGAGGTACGAGGGTTACAACTAGGGTTGCTTCGCCATAAATTATCGAAGTTTCTTCGCAAGTTCGCTTGTGTAATAAATACGAGAAGGGGTAAAAACTTATGTGCGGTATGCGGTAACGTTATATGCGGAACGGTTGTGCCGTATTAAACTCTGTTAGAACTACTTTTATTAGGAAATTCAATAAGCCATTTGACTCTTGGATCTTGTTGTTCAAATTGACAGATCTTTTCTATTTTGAAGGTGAAATTTCTTTAGGCGCGTTGAGCGTAAAGTTTCAAAGTCGGTGGTAATACCGTCACGTCATGGAGTAAGGCGACGATTTTGATATCATTAATCTTGCCAAAGTTACACTTCTGACGCGTGAGCTCGACACACATGCACACGACACACGAAATAACAAATCAATGCTGATAATCAAATTCCAAAAGGCAATAATTTTACAAATCAGTATGAATTCATTTTATCCTCCTGTACGAATACTGTCAAGTGTCAATACTTATTGAAGAGTGTAAAGGTAACATTATCTAATAAAAAACATGATCTTACTTAACACCTACACTCTACAGCTACGTCTCACGAAGTTTACAATTTTGATTTGAAGTTCGTCGCGAGTTACGAATTTGTAATTAACCTTGTAAGAAGTTCCCTTTCTAAAGAAAACTTTTAAACGTGAAAATATAGAATCGGAGACGTCATTTAATAATACAGTTTCATTTCTGTTGCGTCAGAAATGGAAAATAAGCAATACGTAGGGTTGATAATATAATTTAGGTATTATTTTTAATTAGTCTTTGAGCATGAACTGATGTATCTAAATAATTCTAATAATTAATTATTTTTTATTTGTTATTGACTGTTGTGTGTGTGTGTGTGTGTGCGTGAGTCTGATAAATGAACAAAAAGGGAATTAATGAACGACTGCTTCTTACGATTAAGAAAAATATACAAAACTTTATTATATGAGTGCATAGTAAAATCCAAAGCCCAGTTTTATCTCTTGTAACGCCATTTCATGCAATAGCCCATCCTATTTTATTCAGTTGCCATGACAACAGTGTTTGCATTTCATTACCTTTTTGCTATTTGCTATTTCTTTTACATGAACCAACTCGGATAATACTGTAGGTACTATAGTATAGTGCTGATTTTCAGTGGTTATGTAGTCAACATTGATATAATTCAATCAAAGCTTTTCTTTGTTTGATACTACTAATATTATAAATGCGAAAGTTTGTGAGGATGTGTGTGTGTGTGTGTGTGTGTGTGTGTTTGTTACTCTTTCACGCAAATTCTACTGAACCGATTACAATGAAATTTAGCACATATATAGAGGGTAACTTGGATTAACACATAGGAAAGTTTTTATCCCGGAAATCCCACGGGAACGGGAACTATGCGGGATTTCCTTTGAAAACGCGGGCGAAGCCGCGGGTGGAAATCTAGTTCTATATATTTCGCGAGTATATTCGTTAAAGTATTTTTTTTAAACATTAAGTACAAATTTCACGAAAATATACTAAAATATATACCTATACAGTCTAAGTATTTTATAATATCACATATTGCGCAAATTTTATTCTAAAGTGAGCCACACAATAATTCATTCTTTGAATACATAAAAGAAAAAAGAGGTAGCCTAACAGCTAACTGTATTGAAAGCAATTATGAAAAGTGTCGACGCTCCCATTCCACATTCGATAATAGCCCGTATTGTTTCAATTTATCATAATAAATGTGTTTATTGTTCCACGAAGCAATAACCTTTAGAAAGCGTTCAATAAGGGATGCTCCGTAGGTATGTATTGCGTGTCGTTGGATTTTTATTGTCTTGTATTGTTATTTAACGATGTATCAAAGTATGCAATATGTACCTTTAAATGCACGTCATTAAAATACGTTTATAAGAAGACTTTATTATGATAAAAGTCTCCCATTTAAGAATATATTCAGCAAGAATGTAAACAGCATTTTCTTTTACAAGATTTTCTTATCTTTTAGTATCGTAAGAAAATTACATTAGGTATATAAAGACTTATCACCGATTTTCTACTAAAAGAATTTCGATCAGTAAAAAGGTGTGAAATTCAGTTCATACGCCACAAGGGAATTAGGAGCTTTCTTTAAAGAGACGATGTTTATGTAAATCAAGATATATCTGTTGTGTAATTCAAGCTCTTTTTCACGGGTAATCAGTTGCCAATTATAGAACATTTTTTGTTTAGAGCTGATTTTTCAATCTTTGGCCTATTCATCGAATATCGTATTAACCAACCATTTCAGAAATGTTTTGATATTAGTCGATTTAAGTCTGTTAAGTAATATTTTTAAATTGTAGTGTAATTTATTTAGGACGCGATTTTTTACCAAGGATTTAAAAATCGATTTAGCTACAAAGAAAACATTACAATGGTCGCTGTTTAAAGATTGTTCTAAAGAGGTTTTTGCGTATCGTTAAAAATAATTGCATTACAGAACCAAACAATCAATCAAACGAACAATCAAAGTCGTCCATGATACATAGCGTTGTAAATCTAACGCAGATGGTTAACAAACCTCTTATGAAACGAATTCGTAAACATTTCGAGCAAGTTGGTTATGGTGTAAGCCGTGTTAAAAATGGATTGTTTTTACGTTAGTTTTATTAATAGATTATGTGTTTGGGAAATTGGGCTTTTTATCTTTCAAGTGAATTTTATGTGGATTAATAATTGATTATAACACCGAATACTATAGACTTATAGAGTGTTCTTTTTAACACGCATATAAGGTTCAACTGTATCAAGTATGTATGTAACTGACTCCTTAAAAGTCGATTTTGACCCACATAATATCAAGGATAGGTGATAATACCATAATTAAATGAGTTTATCTTATTAAAGCTTGTTTATCAGTTTTTAAACTTTATTTATTTTAATGATGCGAAACTACAATTTCTTATGGAAAACACTACCTTCTGAGAAGATAGTTTTTCTAGTATAAAAATGAATTGTTATGCAGTACCTATCAGACCGGATTCTTTCATTCTAACCTAGACGCGGATATAAACAATATTTGTAACTTGAATCTCAGATCACAAGTAAAGTCGAGCTTCCAACATTTGACTATAAAATGATAATGTTCTCTTTTTCATCCTCATTGATATAATTACGTGCAAAACAATTTTTTTCATAAAATATATAAAATTCGTAAACAGATGAGTGAAGTTCGACATAACTTCATTATGCAGCAAGCTCCTTTCGTTGTTGTGAATTTCATTAATGAACTTTATTACGACAGTTCGGTACCACTGAAAAACAGTGCTTGTTTGCTATTATTTCATGATTTCTTTATCCAACACACAATAATACTACACTACACTTATACTATTACACATATTTTTTAATAATATTAAGTAATATAAATTGAATTATGTGAATGAATGCGTTAAAACTTTACTTGCAGCAAAAGAACAGAAATAATACAATATGACTTAAATTATTAGGTAACCCGTAACACTGCTACGTTCAAAATATTATATGTATATTGAAAAAATACATTATATTTATAAACATACCTTCCTGTCCTTCGCAAACCGTGGCGACGCCAAAAAACACTTTTAGGCCACCATTGTTATCATGATTCCATGTGCTGAATCAAATTTTTACTCTTTCGGTTTGATGTTCTCGAGGTTTCTTCTTTTCTTATTGTTCCCCGTTCATCATAAAATAAAACATGCATTACGAGTATAATTATCACATAACACACCTATTAGAACCTTGAATCTCAATTCAGTTTTATAGGACACCGGTCTTCTAATTTAAGTGTAGATGAAGTCCTTCTATTTTGTGGGGCCATCAACAAAGAAAAGAAGTCATATAAATGTCAAGATTGTCTCCAGGATGGGCGTCTACGCAGCGGTGACATGTTACTCCGTATCGGCGCGGTATCCGTGGTGGGGATGTGCGCGCGGCAAGCGGCCGCTGTACTGCGGCAGTGCGGCGCCTGCGTGCGCTTGCTCGTCGCTCGGCCCGCGCATAGCAATATGCAGGTGTGTAGGAAAAATTAAAGGCAATGTTACTCATCTTTGGATAATCTTTGTTATTCGTAATACAGGGTGTTCCAGCAACGGTATACTAAGCCTCAAGGAGGTTATAGTTTTGCATACGCTGAGTACGTAAAAAATACTTATAAATTTTTTTTTGACAAATAGATGAATTCTTAAAAAGTTAAA
>CAJQZM010023262.1:0-27764 GCA_907164665.1 Colias nastes | reverse complement strand
ATACCTAATTCAATAACATCGGACGTCGATTCTTTTGAGTGCATTTTTGTAGGTATTTATTTATTTTGTAGGTAGGTGTATTTAAAAAATATACGTAAAAGGTTTGTGAAGCACATGTGACCTGCTATCCGCACTAACTTTCGAATGAACGCTTTTCGCCAACCGCTGTGCGGAAAATATATCTCCTACCGCGCCAGTCCAAAATTAATGGCTCTTACCTGATATTGCATTTTTAGGAACACTCCAGTTTAAATACACATTTCTTGTGCATATAAGATGAACTGATGTGTATAAATATTCATTATCGTACATGTAAATAGATAAACAGTATTACATTCGCCTAACTCCAACCCTAGACGGACATTATTCTTAGTTACGTGTGAGATAACTTCAGAACTTAATGATTACTATTATCAACATATAACACTAGGCTGGATGTATTACTGCTATAAATCCCAAATTCTACAAAATTATTTCTATAACTTCATTGTGTGCATATATGAAATGGAAAATTGTTTTTACAGAAGCGAATAATATGTAATTTTTCACTGGTCTTAACATCTCTACTAACATTTTAAACATTATTGTTAATATTAGAAATGCGAATAATTCTTTGTTTGTTTGTCTGCTTTCAGGTTGCAGTGGAGCGATTTAAGGGCGTGATTTTTGCGTCTGGAGATAGTTAGAAGAGCGCTATAGAAGTAGCCTATTTACCGGAGTAAAATACGGCATACCCATAGGAATTTATATAGATAAACCACGCGAGCGAAGCTGCGTGTAACAACAAGTTGCTTATAATACGAAGTTACACTATATTCCAATTCTCTTGACAGTGCGACTGGATTGCTTAGATCGTGGCTATTTATTGAATTGCGAAGTCTTATGTATAGTGGAATGGATGGTAGCTGATAAATATTCCTTCATAGGCTGAAGGCTCGTAGATAAAAGTGTTTTAGTAGATTGTGCGTATTGAAAAACATAAACTATAGGTTAAAGACGAGAACTTCACTGAATGAAAAACTGAATACTGGATGGATGCTTTTGACACTTTTAGCACAGAATACATAATAGTAGCTAAACGCTACAGAACGGACACTCTCCGCCTCCCGCCAAAATTAAACACTTACCTCACCCCGCACGATCAGGCTAAAAATGGTCCGCATTTTTCTGCAAGGACGATACGCAACGAAGATTGACAACATTAATCAAATTGACTTAAAGTAATTTTATTATTTTGGATTTGTGATTATCGTTTTTCGTAGAAAATGGTTAAATATTGTGCTGTTTACGGATGTATTTCATCAGAAAAACGCGAATTTTTTTTTACGCTAGTTACAAATGTGCCAACCATAAAGCGTTAACACACACATTTGCAGGCTCTACAGTGTGACTGTCAAAACGATAATTTTGTATGGAGTGTCCGGGGTGTGCTTTTAGTTTAGTATTAGTTTATCTACTTACGATGGAGAAGTAGGTAGTTATTACGGAGACATTTGATTGTATATTGATAGTATTCATTGAATCTAGGTGACCGATTTGAAAAATTCTCTGCAGAAAACTACATTATTCGTAAACGACATAGACTGAATTTTATTCTACCTATACAAATAATTAATAATCAAATGTCTATTATTGACTCAAACAAATTATGGAAACACCAACAAACTAGGTACGGTCAGCCAAGAAAGTGGTGTACCAGTTTTGATTTAGTTTCCCGGTCATCGAAAATTACAACAAGGTTCGTTATAAAAAGATATTACTGAAAGAGACAACATTATCATGACGTAAACCTATGTATTTAGTATTCATACGTCATATGTCACATATAAGTACATGACATTTTAACCTTTAGTATAAATGAAAAGGACATTAGTTTCTACAAAGCAATTGAAATGTTTCCAAACAAAAGTAATAAAAACTATTTAAATAGACAACCGAATTCCATTTGAAAAAGAAAACTGACAATTGACATTTTGTCAAATATATGCAAAAAATCGATATATTTTCCGTGTTATTTTTCAATCAACTGCATATAAAATCATCTCAATGCCTGCCAACTTGACCATTGCCGAAAGAGCACAAATAATTGCCCAATTTAATGAGGGAAGCAGTATCAGTGCGATATCCCGGAATTTGAATATATCGAGGCATTCTGTCCGCTTTTGGATTCGTCGTGAAGGAGAGGAGGGAAGTTTGTTGGATCACAGAAGAAGTGGTCGCCGGCCTGCACTCTCCAATAACGATAGAGAATTCATGAGACGGGAATATGAAATCAATGGTTTTAAGCCCACAAAACATTTTGCGGAGATGTTCGATGTGAGTGCCCAAACAATAAGGAATCATCTACATTACATGGGGTTGCACCACAGGCATTACGCCAAGAAAATATATTTGACGGATGCTCACAGACTTGCTCGTCTGAACTTCGCCAGAGAGCACTTAGAGTTTGATTGGTCTAATACAGTGTTTTGTGATGAAAAAACGTTTAAATCCAGTCAGCATGGACGTCTTCAACTTTGGCGATATAATTCAACACGGTATAAAGATGATCATGTAATCCCAAATAGAGAATCAGGTCGAATTTCCGTAAATATTTGGGGCTGGATGAGTGCGGATGGTGTAGGAGAATTGTGTTCTCTACCTCCTCGAGCGACGGCTGTAAATTATATCGACGTGCTTCAGAATGCAATGCTACCGACAGTCCGTAATGTTTACCCGGAGAACGAAGTGCCACAATTTGATTTTGTTCAAGATAATTGTTCAATTCATAATGCGAGGATTGTAAGAGCCTGGTTTCGTTCACACACTGACGTAAGGGTAATTCAGTGGCCCTCAAGATCGCCGGACCTCAACCCGATAGAAAATCTTTGGGGCCTTATGGTCCAACGATGGTCGCATAAAATGAAAGAACCAAACAAGCTCTTATTAGTCACTGTAATTATATTTGGGAGGAAATGCGGGGAACCGATATTTGCTCACGGCTTGTTGGTTCAATGAGGTCTCGTCTTTTAGAGGTTATAGAGGCCAACGGCGGTTACACCCGTTTCTAATTTTTAAAAATTTTCAATATCTTCTAAATATTACTATATATGCTATGTTTTTGTTTGTTATAAGTATTTTAAAATTGATCGTAGAAATTTAATAAAAGGATAAATCTATTTTTAGCTTGTTTTTTATTGATATTGTAATTACAAGTTTACAGAAATTGTAGGTTTGTGGATTCGCCTTGTGCCTTTACAATTTTATGTAACTTGTTGATTACAATTCTGAATTTGTAGATACAATTTTGTCATCAAAATCTACAGCCCCCCGCCGTTGATTTTACGACGTCATTGGTTCCATCAAGTTCAAACTAAGAACAGCTGTCACGTTACAAACAGTAATAGTCATATCAATAATCAGATAAAGACAGTAATAGAAGTTGTCAGATCGATCTGCAAGCGAAACTAATCTTTATCACCTATGAATCTGCAAGCGATATTCAAACTTAGGGTGGTACACCACTTTCTTGGCCGACTGTACAGTGTACATGTTGCAGGATGGTCAAGAGCAGTATTGGATTCCGTTATAAAAACATATTTCTTACAATATAACTACGTTAAAAAAACTGACTTCAAAAACGGAAAAGTAAAAAATAAAAAAATAAATATTATTAATTACTACATAATATTATTTAGATGTTTTACGGTCTTCGTACATTACGCGCTGTCAGCATTTTACGCGGACACGCGGCATTTTAATACATTTCATTAGTTCGCGTTCGATAACCATAGAAGTCGCGCGTACTCATTAACCAAACCATATTATAGAGTTAAGGCAATAAAGGCAATTATTGTACTTAATTCTTTTATTTACTCTGTACGGGCTATTTATTAAATAGGTTCGAAGTCGGTGACAAGCACAAGCAAACACCCCAGATACCAAGCTATCACTGTACCAAATTTGAAATAAATCCATGCAGTACTTTTTGAGATTAGCCCGGACATACAAACAGACAAAATTTCAAAAAACTATATTTTTGGATTCGATATCTATACATCATGCCCCAAAGTCAATGTAAAACTTACCGGTTTATCTATAGCTTGGCTTGGTATCTGAGAAAGGACATAGGATAGGTTTTTTGCCGGAAATCCCACGGGAACGGGAACTATGCGGGTTTTTCTTTGACTACACGGGCGTAGCCGCTGGCGGGAAGCTAGTAAAATAAATGAATACTAAAAATTGAGCATCTCAGCGAGATGGGGCTGACGTAATTCCACAATCGTCTTGCTGTATATTCTAGCCACATTGTTCACTTGCTGCCGGGTGCTCCATATCAGATCGGCCAATAGTTCGCACCATTCTTGTATCGTATTGAGATGGAACTACCATGGTTATTTTTATTTAATACTAGTGTATTTTTTCAACACGAATCAAACGAGCCCAAACTCGATAAAGTTGAGTCAATTAATTACTGAGTTCCTATGGCCACCTTCCGATTCCATCATCAAATCAGCAGCTCAATGTCATGATAATTTTTCATCGCTATCCAATTTACATACGTAAGTATACAAAACAAAGTTACTTGCTAGATTTTCTATTAAATCATCGAGATCAGACAAAAATGATCATATAATAAAAACTATTGGGCCTACCCGAATGAAATTTTTATGGGACCAATTCGAAACCATTCCGCATCATCCAAAAAAAAGAATCATGTAAATCGGTTCAGAATCCTCGGCGTAATCGGTGTACATACATAAAAAAAAATATACCGGCCGAATTGATAACCTCCTCCTTTTATTTTTATTTTGAAGTCGGTTAATTATTTTTATTTTCAAATCGGTTAAAAATGAATGCAATTTAATACTTCTATTATAATACCAATTAAATAGTATTTGTGCTCTAGAATTGTTCTAGTTTATCAAATAGAAACAAAGATGAAACTGATACCAATAGCTTTGCAATATAAATCTGAGATTTTTTATTTGTAATTAGCGATTGTGAGATTTTTTATTTGTAATTAATTTCATATTTAAGTTTATTGTTAATGATCCATTAATTATGCGTTATGAATACCTACGTATGAAGATAAAATTGATATGAATGGATATGATTTTCGAGGGCACATAAAACAAAACATTAACAGGACAAGAATGATCATCGCATTACTCGTTTATTTAGTTATGAGCTTGATGTATGAACACAATAATGGCCATTAGCAAATTACTTAATAGTATTAGTGGCCGAGCCTTTTCGGACGTTTGCTCAACTTCTATTACCATCGGAAATTATATTTAACACATCATAATCTTTTTTGAAGAATAACACTCAATATGAAAAAGAAGAGTATGTAACATATTATTATAATGTTAACTACTTTTTGTATCACACTCGAATAAGTAGACGTATCGTATATACTAATACTAATCTATACTTAATATTATAAATCTGAAGAATTTGTTTGTTTGTTTGAACGCGCTAATCTCAGGAACTACTGGTCCGATTTGAAAAATTCTTTCGGTGTTAGATGGCCCATTTATCAACGAAGGCTATATGCTATATATCACCACGTCACTAAGACAAAAAGGAGCGGAGCACTATGAGTAAAACCGCGGGCACAGCTATCTAATATCTAATATATACTATAAAGGCGAAAGTTTGTATGGATGTTTGTTACTCTTTCACGTAAAAACTACTGAACCGATTACAATGAAATTTAGCACACATATAGAGGGTAACTTGGATTAACACATAGGATAGCTTTTATCCCGGAAATCCCACGGGAACGGGAACTATGCGGGTTTTCCTTTGCAAACGCGGGCGAAGCCGCGGGCGGAAATCTAGTTTTATTATAAACAAGAAGAAGAAGAAATAAAATTTCCGTAAATAAACGTATGCATGAAATAAAATATTAGCTCTTGTAACTCAGAACTTTTTGAGACTCATTAAAATTTGTATTGAGGAGACACTTCAACCTTAGCGTTTATGTTTTATCAATCGAAGTGTGTTATTAATATTAATGAATGCCAATGAATAATATAGAATATTTGTTTAGAAATTCATGAGTCCTTCAAAAGAGAGACGAAAAGTTATTTTTTTAAATGAATACATTACAGAAAATCATATAATTCTATAATATAGTTAATAATAAATAATTTAATACAGGAATGAATCATTTTATAACTGTAATAGAAAATACAGTAAATCGTAGAGGTCTTGACTCTCGCTACGCATTTCGCGGAGTGATTTACGAAAAAACTTACCTAATTGCCCCAATTATTGAAAGGTATTGAAAGTAAATTACAATTTTCTTATCTATTTTTAAATATACATTGAAGAAAAGAATTAGTGTGCTATAATATCATATAATAAGTTAATGAACTTAATCTTTCCTTTACAATATGAAACTTAAATATATAAGATTAATAAATTTAACATAATTTCATAAACATAAAATATATCTTCTCTTCTTTTTCATAATACTTATTGTACCTACATAGAATACCCATTATTGTCACCAATCAATCAAACATGCTTCGTATACAAACGCTTATAATAAAAAATAAACAGGCAATTTATAAAACATAAAAATGCAATCAAAAATTTGGGATTACTCAATTTGGTGGAAATGAGAAAACGCAAATTGCGATCTCAAAGGTAAAAGAGTGGGTTATAGCAACTGAAATATTGGTTGAATTGATGAGTTTTATTTTTAAATAGAGATCCATACCCTCTGTTCATGACACTAGCTGTCCGCCAGAGAATTTATATTTCAACCGTAATATTATTCTCCATAAAACAATCTGCTTGCAATTTTTCATATTCATGTTTCAAATGATGAGCAGCATATTTTACCTTAAAAATATAGAACGTATGAGTGAAAAGGTCGTATACCTCTGTGGAGACAAATATATTGATTACAAAAAGGCGTCTAAAATTATTGTTGGAAAATGGCATCTTCAAGAATTCTCGGAATACTTCAGCTGCGAATAAAATCGAATAAAATCTTTTTTATTAAATATCAGCACATTTATTTAATATCAAATTTTAATTAATTAAGATAGTTATTATATCTCACCGTAGAATGCTCATTGCTTGAACATTATCCAAAGTTTGATTGTAGACGTACCTAATAGCACGGATTGAATACTGTCCTAAATTCACCAACATGCATCAGTCCATTAAATCTTCGCTAAGGATTATTTATGTGGCTAGTCCAGTCACAGCAGGATAGTAGTAAATCCTTTTAAGAGCTATCAGCAGGACTTCCATAACACAAGCAATAGAGACGTGAGTTGGTATACATTCGATGGATTAAGTTCTGTGGGTAATGGGAAAAATCGGGAACGCACGGCTAATGTTAACAATTTTCGTACAAATGTGGACTTAGGGTTTCTAGCGCTTTCTAGAATAAAGATGGTACAATCCTTATATTTGTGTTTTCATTTTGATATTGTAAAAAAAAATAACGTAATAAGAAGTTTCTTGTAGCTCTTGTACATTGCATAAATTGTAATATTTACCAACTATCTAGTTTCAAATTTATTCCGAGTAAATATCCAGTGAATGTCGAACTAAAACTAATTAAAATTATCTCAAATATCAAGTCGAATAAGCAAAGTTTCGCAGTAATACCTATTAGGTCAGTGCTATTTAACAAGTTTAGGATGAAAGGCAAATGGAAGTAATACTTGGCTATCGCAAGCAAAGGTAGTCAAACATGATTTCATAATATGAAACGGACTCTCAGTGGTTGCTTTGAACGTGTATCAAGTTTAATAAATTATTGAAGTTTTCATAGATGCAAATTGCAATGTGTGGTCTCTATGGCATTAAAGTTTTCGGTGTTTTGATACACATGGGTATATATTTTAACCGAAATAATAAACTAGTAATGTTTTCTAAACATATTACATGATTTGATTGGACTTGAAACCTACATGCTACTCAGATCGTTGTAGTAACGGCGCCGCTTAAAATAGAAACTAGACTATTCATTGAACGGCTAATGAAGCTCTTAAAAAGATGGTAAAGGGTAATAAATAACTCATTAAAAGTAATTAAGGTCATAAGTTCAATTATTCATAATTATTATTTGCGGTAGTGGAATATAGTGAAATTTTATGTTCGACTATTAGTAGTGGTATTTGGCTTTTATACTTACATTTCACGGCTTATCGTAAAATAATGAACCATTCTGTTAATGGACGATAAAAATTGTCAGCTCCGGTGGAGCTGTGCGTTATGGTTTCATCATAAATCAGGAAATGTGACGCTCACAAACATTTTATAAATGTACGAACCGTTAACAAATAATCACCCCTCTCTTTCCCCCTTTTTGTAATGAAAGCGAAAAAAAACTCGCTATTTCATCCCTCGGGACTGGTTTTGAAGGTATTTGATTTATTCTTAATTACGAATCTTGTAATCAACGCTTTAATTACTACATTTTAAGTAATCAGAGTTTCAGAAGTTTGTTTTTCGATGAAAATTCCTGATTAGTACGGGTTAAAAAAAATAAAGAATTATAATCGCCTGTTTATTTTAAACGATAATATTAAACTTTAGATATCGCTATATAATTTATATCACTTTATACTTTTAAAAACAAAATTGGGCTTGTTTTGTTTTGATATAATTCAGTATTGGTTGCGTTGCTGTATAAATTAAGAAAAATTAACTGAAGCCAATCCTCGGCTCCTTCGCCCTGTTGATTCGGGATGTTAGATCGGGATATAACAAAGGATGTCAATCAGGAATAACTCACCTTCTTCGTTAACGTATTTTCAGATATTTTTTTTCTATTATAAGTGTCAAATCTTACTTATACATATTTTGTCTAAGCAAGTATATTTATCTTCAAAAATCATACCATGAATGTATTACCCCAAAGTATGACACCTATAACAATATTCGCGTCTAACGAGTGGTTGTAATAAAATCAGTTAACAGAATCAACACGTATTTAATATTTTGTTAATGAAACAGTTCTGGCCGCGCGACACGTGCTATTTGATGGCCTTACGTTAATCCGATTATGGCGAATGTTGAAATATATCGTAAATTATAATATACTATTCGCACAATTTACTTTTATATAAATTTCAATTATTTATATTGCATTTATAATATTAGTACATTTATCTTTTTTTTAGAGTACAAAGAAAGCAATATAATTAATTTTGTAGTATAAGAACTCTTTATTACTCGCTTTTCCTAGCAAAGATAAAAAATACTTTAAACAAACGTATAAACTCTTAATCAAATCTTCCCTCTTTATTAGCTTTTTAGCTTTTAACCAGTTCATCCAGCTCAAAAAATACTTCACAAAATATAAAATGTAACAAAATGCTGTTACTCATGAAATCTGATTTTTCACGGCACGTGTTCCAACTATTTTCCTCGAAATCATATAAAGTACTATTCAAAGCAGATTTTTAAAAATGCTTTGTCATCGTGAATACTCTTTGTACACGGAACGGCTATAGAGATCCACAGTCCATTGTATAGTGTACCTAACGTTCCGTATAAATGTATTTCAACAAAATGTGGTTTCATGATCAATAGGGAATCTCCGTATAGTGAATTTCCCAACAAACGTAAGATGAACAATGTTTGACGTGGGTCCGAATGGACAGTACTTTCCCAAACTTGAAGGGTTGATTGACTTTTTCATAATACAAGAAAAGCAGAAGTTTAATTAAAGACTTTTGCAACAATATCGGGTAGCTTAATTGTACGCCGGAGAATAAAATTACCCTTTAGCAAACATTAACTTATTCAAACCTCAGTTTGGCGGGTTGCGTTTTATATTTAGTATAATACCCTTATATATTTTGGGTTTTAACCGCAAGTCCTCCCCTAATAAGTTTTTATGCATTCTTGAAATCTACACAATATGCTTAAATTTGTTGTGGTTTCTATAATGACACTGGAAAACAACACAAAACAAAATACAAAAAATAACATTTTCAATTAACAAAGCCATAACAAAGCTTTTTAATCGTAGCAAAGATATTAGAACATCATATTATAAGATAAAAGGATAACGTATAGTTTAATACTATGTTCTGTTAAATATAGTTTCACTACAAAATAAAGGTAAATCAAATACAATTAGGTTGTAAATAATGAAAATGTTTCGTAGCACTTTGTCGTAGCGGTGTAGAGGTAATTGTATTAGGTAATTTGCAATAGTTTAGGAGTTACCCTTCCCGTCCCAGAGTCAGCAAACAATTTGTTTACGGTCCATGAGTAGGCTTAGCAACGATCTGCAAACTAAAGCGGAATAAATAAGATAAAATACTGTTTTGTGCCTATTTCTCTATTGGTTTACATTTGTCCTTTTTAAAATGATTATAATAATTCGGTATGTACAAGAAAAAATTCTACAGTTCAAAAACTCTCATATTCTCTAAAACTTAGCTCTAAAAAGATAATCTAGATAATTTATTTAGGTATTAGGTATGCTGTAGATACAATGAGAATAATCACCATTCACAAAACAACCTCAAAAATAATTTCCGAAAGGGATGCAAACCTTAATTACCCCCTGTCCCATTAAATCAATAATGGTTCCTAACATAATAATATCTATATGCATATTCTATGCATATTCCGTGCTCATGACCTACAAACCCTTCCCAAATACTTCCCACAGTTTCCATTCGGCTTGCTGTTACCCAACACATGTTTATCTGTTCCTTTGAAGTTCGGGGCTCAGGTTACAAAGATACGTAGGTAATGCTATTTACTCGCTTTCATATTTTCACAAAATTATATTACCGTATGTTCCGTGCGACGCCTTCTTAAGTGCACGAATTTAGGAACGCTCTGCCTGTTTAGTCTGTAAGTATTTGGGATGTTTTTTTACGTATTCAAAATACAGATATGTATTCATTATAAATATATCATTATTAAAAATTTAAAGTATGATATAACATTGTACCCTTGTTGTACCATTTTTTTATTAAGTACTAGCTTTCCGCCTGCGGCCTCGCCCGCGTTTTCAAAGAAAAACCCGCATAGTTCCCGTTCCCGTGGGATTTCCGGGATAAAACCTAGCCTATGTTGCTCAGTGAAGATGCAGCTTTCTAATGGTCAAAGAATTTTTGAAATCGGTCCAGAAGTTTATGCGTGAAAACCATACATACATACATACATAATTACAAACCTTTCCTCTTTATAATATTAGTATAGACTAGGTACGATTTTAAAGTGTCAGCTACCCTACATTGTTTACAGTAAATTTGAAACAACATTGTTCTGTAAACATATCAAATTTTTTATTATGATATGTTTATATAAGGAAATTGGCTGTTTATAATAACAAATATTATTTTATTGGAAATTTCATAATTATTAGGAACTAGGAAATAATTAATATATAGCGGATCAAAATATTTATTTGCTTCAACCACTGTTCTGCCAATAAACATATATTTACGTAATAAATGTAGTATTGAACTATTCCACGTAAATTTGAATGAGCAGATACCCGTAGTTTGTAGATTTAAGTTCAAATAAGCTCACCGCTGAGTTTCAGGGTACTAATTAATGAGTTGACGGTTTTAGTTTCTATTTGTAGCTAATTATAGCAAATACCCTAATATAATAATGCGCTATAGGTTGACTTTTTCTATGTAATTTACATAATTACCATAACTATTCTATCAGACAATAATATCCCACACTAAAACTAAAAATATATTTTTGGTTTTGGCTAGACATTAACTTAAATTACCCCTCGAATATTCAACATTTAATACTCCCAAAAAGATAAGCAATTGAGGCATAATAAAATCATCTTTTCGCAAACTCATCTTTTTTATCCATTTCAAATCAAACACTTTTTCTAGAACTTTTTCATTCTCATTGTAAATTTTCAGTTGTAACATTTGTTCTCTTAACCCAAAAATAAGCCAACCAAGCGTTTTTCTTTTGCCTAGTGATATATAACTGTCCGTAGTGATCTATCAATATCGGATTAAATTGTGCGGCACACGAAGGACAAAACGAAACGAATTTAGAAAATATATTCCATACGAATAGCGATAGTATTTATTTTGTATGTATTTTATTTGGTAATCCTTATTTTTGCCTGGCTATTAGTTTGATTATTAATATTAAGTATTTTTATCAGTTTCATACCTATGTAATTAATATTATGAATGAGATAGTATTAGTATTTTATTTTAGTAAAATAAATCATTATCTATTTGATCGACGTCTAAAACCTTAAAGTTAACGTTTCGTAAGTAATAAAAGGTTTTTATTTTTATGAAAAACAATAAAGCGTAAAAAAAAGTTTTGATTGACGTTTAAGTACTTTGTCGAAAAAAACGTTGGGAACCAACTTTTTGCAATAAATAATGTAATGCGAAGACTTACTCTAATAAAGGGCTTATAAATTACATCCAAGATTATATTATGAATATTTAATGAAGATGAAGTGAGGTAGCATTTTTGTATGTGTGTGTTAGTCTTCTTATTAAACGTATTTAAACATTACACATCAACAGATTATATAACATCTAGAATGTATGGTACAAAAATTAATTATATTGCAACAGTATGAATACGGTTCATTAATATATTAAGTTAGTTGAATTTTAACCATAATGTAACCAGAATATTGTAAAAAAACAGTGTTATTAAAAAAATAATAATTAATTCTACAAAATTATTAATAACTATCCAAAGTAGTATGAATGCGTTTACTAATTGCATAATGAATAGTTTTTAAGCTATTGCATAGCTTCTATCGCGGGCCTTGAGCGCGGGGACCGAATCGAGAAATTCCGTAACGAAAAAACCTCACGCTCCCCACTCCGACGGGATCGGAGGTGTGGCTTGAAGGCATGCTATGCAATAGCTTTACCGCGGCAGTCCCCGAGTGCCACACGTCTTTTTTTTAAATATTTTTATCCTTAAAATATTGTTTATTAAATATATTTAATTTATTGTAAAACCAAAGGACCATTTACACGCACGCATGTAATAATGTATTCAGTTTTGAGTGCTTAATTTATTTTCATAGCGTGTAATATTATAATTTTTTTATTTAAATTCTCCATAAATATAACGTTGATTATCATTTCTCTTGAATATTCATGAGGTTTAAAGGGACAAGTTTTGTAAATTTCATAAGATTTGTTTATTTTTTAATTAAACTTGTTTCAGCTATTCTGAAAAAAGTCTTTAGGTAAGGTATAAGTATTTGTAAAAATGATAAACTATAAGATAACATTATTTTTGTAAAGAAACACTTTGAAGTAATTTTGCAATACTTTTGGAGTGCTTATATTTTTTAAATATCCAGCATAAATCTGACGTATTTTGTGTTAAACAAAATAGAAAAACCTTTGTATATTAAAAAACAGAAGACACGACATATCCTTTTTATTTTTTTATGGAAGCCGTAGGTAAATAACTTTTTTTTAATTTATGTGAAGTAGGAAATACAACGCCTTCATTATAATTTCAAATTTCGTATTTTGAGTGATTTTTAGAGCAGCTGTTAGAAAGAAACAACAAAAATATTTTATACTAATAATATAAAAATTCAAAAATAATATTAATATAATAATCAATATTCGTAAAACGTATTTTTACGTATTATTTGTAATTGTTCATAAATGTGAGAATCTACATGTACAATGTATATTATTATAAACTAGCGCAGCCATGTTGGATGTATTATTCCTAAACATTTTATTTTCAAATAATCACTTATCATGTATATAAGTTTATGAAATAAGAGCTTTCACATAAAAATTGGCTATAAAGGCGTAAAGGGAGCGTATAGAAGATTGAACGATTGCAAAAGAAGTCAAAGGATATTGTGTTACTTTTATATTTCAAACATCTTTATGTAAGATACCTACAATTGAAGCTTCAAGCATCGTCATAGCATGTACATAATAAAAAGAAAGAAAGAATAGATAATGTATTATTTAACAAGTCTTCTTTTGAAAACAGCAGTATCAAAATATGCTCATCATTTTTCAAAATACATTGCTAGCTTCTAAATTGTGAACATTTTTAACATGAATTTTATTAAAATAATTTTCCCAGATATATTCGTAATAAAAGTTTTCATTTTGTTGGTTTAATTAATATACCATGAAACCCGTACATGGCTTCTCGGAATTTAATATTCGATGTACATATTCTGAAATACCTTTGGAAATATTCGAAACTATTCAGTTTTTTATTAAAAAATATTTCTCGTGTTTTATTTGTTGAGCATTTGTATAGGTTTTGTAATATAATATGATATTTTAATTAATGAGGCTTAGAAATATTCATACTGGTTGCCAGTCTTTATATTATTTATTTTTTACATAATATTACCTATGTGTTCAAATTATTCAAGATATAAAAAGAGATGCAGAGATAAAAATTTAACACAATTATTTATTCAAATATAATGTATTTTGAATAAGCTTTTCAATCGACATGCTGGATGTATTTAATATAACTAAATTGATACGATATTGGATCCTGTGAATTTCCCGCCCAATATCTATAATTATTTTAAATTATTAATTAACCACATCTTGCTTCTTACACCTACCCTAAAATCGTAAACTTGCCTGCGAATCCACTGGCCAGACAAGATATCCAACGACAATCTATTGGAACGCTGCCATGAAACTCCTATATCCCGTCAAATCTTACGTCGAAAATGGACTTGGATCGGCCACACCCTCAGAAGGAATACCTCACATATACCTAGGCAAGCCCTGGAATGGACTCCGCAAGGAAAAAGGAAGCGTGGCCGTCCTAGGCAATCCTAGCGACGATCGGTGGCGGCGGAGGCTAGGGCGATTGGGTTGACGTGGCAGGAGGTGAAGAGCGTAGCCCAAGACAGAACGCGATGGCGGCGCACTGTGGACGCCCTCTGCCCCACATAGGGGCCACAGGACATTAAGTCAAGTAAGTCAAAATCGTAAACTTAAAAATGTTTTACGGTATCATATTATAACGTAAGTTTACAAATTAAAAATTTCCATTTTAAATAAATAATCGTTTATTTTCCACCATTATTTCCTACATACATTTAATGACCCAGGCTCCTTATATAGTTATAAACTGTTTTTCAGGATTTTGTCTATAATATTTCCACCCAACTAATTTTCACGGCTAGTGAATAATAGATACGCTTTATCTCTCTGGACAGGCATACTGGTTAGGATGTATTTATGCTTACAATTAGGCGAACATTCAAAAGCCTGAAAAATCTCAACATCTTTATTTTAATTCATCATTTTATTTAAAGATTTTATATGATCTCGATATTTAGGTGCGCCTGAAAATATTCTCATATAATTATGGCCTATATATCCTACTAATATTATAAATATGCGAAAGTTTGTGAGGATGTGTGTGTGTGTGTTTGTTACTCTTTCACGCAAATACTACTGAACCGATTACAATGAAATTTAGCACACATATAGAGGGTAACTTGGATTAACACATGGTTTTATCCCGGAAATCCCACGGGAATGGGAACTATGCGAGTTTTCCTTTGAAAACGCGGGCGAAGCCGCGGGCGGAAATCTAGTTATCCATAAAATCAACAAGACCGCATAAATATATTTTACATCATTTGTAATAAGGAAAAATCGGTCACAGCTCATTAGTTCCCTCATTATTTTCAGACTCAAACATGAATTATTGCAAATACAAAAACTATAAATAGCAAATGAATTATTGGAATTGATAATTATATTATGTTATTTTATCAAAGCGTAGGTGCGAACGCAATCCACAAAGGCTTGTATTTTGCTCTTTCAAAATTAATGAACCATGATCTATGTGTATTTTCATTAATCCCTTACTGAAATTTCATATATTAATTGACTACAGAATGCAATGAATTGAGGGGAAACATAATTTGAGTAAATATGTTATAATTTTACCAGAAGTTAATTTATGAAAATGTATTGCTATTATTGGTATCTAACGTTGTAAATATAATTAATACGTTGTACCTATTGATTAATGTTTGCCTTTGATTTAATTAAATGAGGAATAATAAATTAATATTAAATATTTTGCCTTTATTTTTAATAACATGGAATTGTTCCCATGTTATTAAAATTAAAGGCTGTTTTCTTTCATCTGTTTTAATTTGTTTCAACATTTCTCAACAAATCGTAAATCGTAATAGTAAACTCCGCGTCTTCGGGGCATTTCTTAAATTAAACCTGTAATTTTATAACCTTGTGTCATTAAATTAATCCAGCGTAGGTACTATTTGAAACCAACGATACTTAACAATTACTTTAACCAATAAAACAACTGCATTTCTATATATATTTCGTCATTGACCCACATAGTAATCAGCCCAGTAGCCTCCATTCCCGAGGTCTGCGCAGGATCTAGGACAAATATTCCCCGTAAACAAATTACAGGTGATGCGAAGCCAGCAGAGCACTGGGTCAAGGCAGGCATAAGTTAGTTATCGAGAACTAATAGTTCCTGTAAGTTCGTATGTGCAGGAAATAAAATTATTTGAAGGGTAACTGCGGCGCGTGTATGATAAATCGAACATGGCACTTGGCACATGCTCATCTTGAATTTTCCTGTAGATACTTGACATTTATTTTTATAATGAGTATAATTTAGTATGTGTAATGATCAAGTAATGAGTATAAGTTTTAGGTTGCTTTTTGCAAGGTCGTTAATCATTTTATTTTTTACAATAATAAATTTATTATTATATTTTGTATAAAATAATTATTATTATTTGATATTTTGTCTTGTGATTTTTTTCATTAAACTCTATACTGCTCTACGAGGTTGAAGTATATTCATGAAAAATCTCGAATACTACAGAATGCAATGAATTTATTTTGTATTACTACAAAATATATATTTTGTAGTAATAGTTAGCAAACATTTTTTGCAAGGACTAGGTTTATTAGAAGATTGTCAAAGCAAATATTTATTTTGTTTGGTTTTAAAAATAGAAGACTTTTATCGGTTTTAAAACGGAATTTATTCTTTAATTCTTGTGCTTGTGATTTCGATCTCATGGGAGGTGACAAAACGGGCTTTCCCGCCTAAATCCCGTAGTTATTCCGGGATAAAAATACACCCTTCACGCCTACTCGTTGCCCTAAAACCTCGCTCCATTTAAAATTAGCTCAGTTGTCCCAAAGAAATATTGGTGCTATTTATATCGACATTTCTAAATATATAATAATATGTTATCAGTTTGTACATATTATAGGTGATTTCTTACTTTCTCTGAAATAGTGTTCATGGACGTATCATAAATGAGTATTTATATAACAAAGATATCATTGAAGTTACCTTTAAGAGGAATGCAGCAATAATATTTTTTTCCAAGAAAAACTAATCTTATGCAAACATTTTATATATTACCAATATCTGATTTGCGTGGAATTACAGCAAAGAGAAATCTTCCAGATACGATTGCGTTTCTCTGTAGCAAATTAACAAGTTGCTGGTTTTCTGAGAAATAAGTATTAAAATAATATCTCTTTCTGGGAAAATATTTCATCGATAGAATTTATTCATTCTGTATTAATTCTAATTTATACCTGCCAAGAACGTATAGGGTTGTGCATTGCGCAAATGTAATGAGAATGTATACTTTATTTCTATAAAAAAATTAATTTCACAACCATTATTACATATTATATTTTCTGAAACCTTTCTGTTCAATTTGAAAATATTATGTATGTAAGAGGTGCCCAGAATATAATATTTGAAATATACCTACTATAATAAACAAAATACTTCGAAACAATGTGTACCTATGTAATGTGGATAAAGACAAAAAAAAATTATATCAGCATAAATTTATGTGTCTACGGATCTCCAAAAGGAGATTCTACTTCTAAACGTAAGTAAATTTTAGCGAAGTAAATTACGAAGAAGGAACACCTGAAGTGATTAAAGTTCGTTCAATTTCATTACAAAACTGTAGCCGCAAGGAAAACGGTGTAAAGTCGATTTTAGCCTCATCCTAACAATCTAATCTGTGTTATTTTTATTGAAATCTCTCAAAGTTAAGCTCATTATATAGAAAATATTATCCCGCCCAAAAATTAATAATAAATGATCCTTGGAGATGTGCTATAGGTAGCTTAGTAGGTATATTATTTTAATGTTATCTATACACGTGTTTGTTGTATTTTGATGTTTATTTTTCAATAATGTTTTACATACTTCAAACACAAATATGGTTTCATTCAACTAGACTTGATTTAGAAGCGCATGATTCAGAACCAACGGTCTGGAAAACAGTATTTACACAGGAGAATCAACAAGAAACCCTTGTAATTTTCTTTTAAAACCAGACACAGTATGTTTTATAATTCTCAATTTATGGATAACTAGCGGTCCGTCCCGGCTTCGCCCGAGGTATATATGCACTGAGGGAAGAAGAGGGTACAAATCCAACGTTGAAAGAGATTTTGAAATTGGTTCAGTAGTTCCTTAGGTATATTAGTGCGTTAAAACTAACAGACAAACACACGCTTCAGCTTTGTATTATTATCATAGATTTACTATAATATACAGTACTCCAAAATTAATAATGCGCATGCAGATCTTCGCCAATTATCGTATTTCCAGAAACACCCGAATCACCCCGAATCATCGAATTGTAAGTGCCCTAAACAATGCACTTGCATCTTGCACCTTGTTCGAAAGAAATAGGAGTCAATTCAGAGTCATACACAATGGAAAACAATTCGGGCGGTAGGTGACGGTAGCCTGTCAGTCAAAAAATTCAAAAATCCGTCAGTCGTCTTTATATATTAGTGGTTACCGCACGTATTATCTCTGTATGGAATTATATAGAGCTGCTGTTACATACCCTTCTTAGTTTTGTTTCAAAGTTGAATTTTCCGATAAAATGATTATTTACACAGGTAGCAGATAGCAGTGGGGAAAGTGAAAGTTAATAAGAGCATAATGAAAGTTCTGATCATTCTACGATATCAGAAATAGAGATAATCCCTGATTCTGTAAATCCTTTGGACTGAGATTTTAAGGCCGTGTACGCGGTCCGTGCGCTGTTTGGCTCAAATATGTGATTTTTCAAACCAGATTGTCCATCAACCACTTATCTTACAAACATATGAATTACTAATAATTTTAGGAAAATTTATTGTCTATGTAGTTAATTAAGAGTTTTTTTCAATTAATACAGTATTTGTGAATACCATCAAGATAACTGAGCCGATGATTACTTGATTTCACTTTTAGTGTCAATTTCGAAGCTAAAAATATCTGAAATTGCTGACAGATCTAACACACAATTTTTTTGAACTAACTGCAAAAATCCTTATTAAAATAGTTAGTTAAAAGTTTTTTTTATTTTGGACTCCTAACTTACGAAATAAAATCCGAACAATGTGAATTTTTTTAGAAATTATAGTCGACAAAATGATTATTTTCACCAAGATATTTGACTTAATTGAATATAATTTATACATATTGCAATAAAAGAATGTCTTACTTATAAGATAAAAAATTTAAAAAATCAACTAAGGTACCTCTATTATTTTCCTACAATTTTTTTTAAAGTACTATAAAACACTGCGCGCGACCCGATTCAAATCAGTCGGCAGCGAGCCTTTCCAGAGAGAGGACATGTTGCTCGGCGCTCTCCTGTGGACCTATGCTGTTCATAGTAAAAGGATAGCGCAAGCCGCGATCTATCGTAATAGATCGCGGAGATTTTGACTTGCGTTAAATTGAATAAGCGCTCTTAATGATTAGATTTCTACAATTTAAATGTAAACCAGTGATTGAAAATATTTTTTTAAATATAAACTTTGTCTTATTTTAACCTTCCATACATCCATCATCACGCCAGCTTCAGTAAGACACTTTAATAGTTCTAAGTATAGAATTTTCCAAGTAAATCAACACAACAAATATACTTATATTCGCAATCGTGTGGCTTATCCACGCTATTAATTTACATTGAATTATCGAAACAAATTTCGTTACTTATCTCTTTTACCATAAAATCACAATAAAACTCATAATTCTAATAAACTATGCATGAAGAAAATACATTTAACCACTCTATATACATATCGTCTTCGGAAGCTCGGGGAATATGACAGTTGCCGAACAGTGACGAATTTTTCTATGCGCATTATCAGTTTGGGAGTACTGTACACTGACAATTCTTATACCCAGCTCTTAGAAACCTATTGAATGAATCAACTACGACATAGAGACGTTTTTATGTGTCAATAAAAGGGCCGGCAAATCACCTATGACAGTGATTAGGGTGTATATAGTCGTCAGCGGTGATCACTTAGCATTTAACGACCCACACGATTAGTAGCGGATTCCTTAATACACCTAAACCCACTTACCTAATTAATAGATGGTCTAAACCCATTTTTTATTTCTTATAAATTAGCACTAAGTCCTACGGATTACGGATTTTCTGATTTATATTCTCACGCGCAAGTTTTTATTACACTTTCAACATATTCGTGATTTAGCAAATACACGTTAGTTAGTTCAAATAATATCCTAAATACGCTATCCCTAAAGTGAGTAAGGCATTTATACCTTCAAAAAGGGTTCAATGTAAATAGTTTTGGGTGAATGAGTTATCACGTTCGCAAACATTACCTGCTAGTGGTTAAATTGATATGAACTTTTATTTATGGTTAGTATTTGCCCACGCATTTCAATGACTGTCATTTTTTATTTGCAAAAACTATATGCTGTTTTGTGATGAATATCAAAAGCTTTATTTCATTATTTATAAATGTTTGTTTTAAATTAAATTTACAAGGCTGGAGTTTTAGTACGAACAGACAAGTCTTCATTGGAGAATTTCCAACATTCTATTGAGTGTTTATAGCGAGCGAACTTGGCTGAATTGAGATTATCGACATTCACTTTAAACCTAGCGGCAAGGAACGTGCGCCCTCTGAATGTCCCTTAACCTTATACGATGTCAGTGTATCTGCAATAGAATTCGAATCTAAATAAGTGTATGTAATAATAGCATTAGTTTATAGATATTTGATAAGCAAATCATTATTTAAGTAAAGAAAAGATTTAAAGCAGAATTCCTAAAGTAAAGTTAACCTATGCTACTTTTTTTGTCCTATCCTACTACATTTGTAAAACAAAGTTCCTTTACTGTTTGCATGGAAATGTTTTCTTAGTTGTTTTAATAATGGACTGTTTAAAACTTTTAATCGTTAACGAGGTTGAAGCCCTAAAAATCCCTTGAATGTTACCGTCATCGTTAATTAAGAACGGTAACTCTACACTTTTGCTAACTGTCCGTATAAAGCCCGAAGCTAAATGTAAATTGGGGCAGAATTCAAACTGACCACATCTAAATGTTTAATTTGTTGGCTCATGCATGCTAAAGTTACATCGCTCGAAAGTTATGTAAAATCCTAGCATAATATATTATGTACCAACATAGGACGCAAAATGAGGTAGTAATTAATTTCGGCTACTGGCAATGATAAGTCTATTTGTATACAGTGCTAATAGACTGTAAATTTTATTGAAAAACTAAAGAAACTTTTTTTATTATTTTAAGTACTTCTAAAGAGTGTCTTGTGAATTAAAACTAGATTTTATGAAAGCTGAATTGTATAATTCAATTTTTGACTAACTACTGTTACTTTTAAATTGCTCTAGCCAATGTTGTAATAATAGAAAGAAATAACTAAAAGGCCAGGATCAGTTGCAGGTAATTATAACAGAGAGAAAGAAGCAAACAATACAAAAACATTCAAAGTAAAGATCGTTGCTATTCTGATAAAAAAGATTAATATTTTACAAAATAAACATAATTTGTCGAGAGTATTAGGTAAACAGACAGGAAAAACTGATTTATAAGCCAATAATCCTCGTTCAATATGATTTTAAAAAGGAGATAGGATTTAAGAGAGCTTTGACGTATTTGTATTCGCATTAAAGAGTTCTCTTTGCAAACGCTCCTTTAAGATATCGAGTTATTGAAACCCATTCCTGAATTTCTCGCTAATAATTATTTGTATGTACACAAGCCTTTATCCTTTTTGAATTCATATATTTAGTCACGAAAAATGTATTTCTAATACAAAATTGATTCAATTGTATTGATCAATGTTATTATAGGTACGTAAATAAAACATCGATTGGCTTTTAATTCTCATCATTAATCTCTTGTCGAACTTTGTGCTTATGACGGCTTCATATCAAATAAAAATAAATAATTTTATTTTGATAAAACAATAATATAATTCCTACGCCCTGTGGGACGTCAGATTAACACGAACATACATAAATGCTGTTTATACAAAATAGACCAAATTGTTTACAAAGTTAACATTTCGCTCCAATATAATATTTGCTTTCGCTATAAAGCCTGTGTTATGCAAATATTTACCTTCATTTGAATACCAGTTATGGAAAATATTTATTGATTGCAATTTGCAATGTATTTGATTGTTTCCATATTGTTTCAGATAATTTCGTGCAAGCTTCGCTAATTACTTTTTGTACTTCGGAATTAAACTTTATTCAGCTTTATGAGAATCAATTAGTTGTTATCTTCGTAACTAGTGGGATATTCTTTGTAATGTTACTCAAAGCTTGTTTTTTTAGACTATATAATTTTTTTTAATTTGGGTGCAGTAACTACCTACTTTATATATAAGTATTTTTCCATCCTACATTATGATAAGTGTGTGATTATTGAGAATTGTAAAGTGACTTTACAGCCTCCTTATTTCAAGCCGTGACCTTGACATGCTTTATGATTGAACGTCCATCTGTGCCGATTATCTCATTTTACTCATATACTTGCCTGCTGTATAATACCTATTCTGAAAATATTTCGGCTATGTTTCCGAGTTGCAAATTATTGTGGCTATTATATAGGATAAAAGTATGACGAATGCCAAAAATACGTCATGTTGTAAAACACGATAACAAATGGTCGGTACGCAGTCTGCATGAGCATGACCGAGCAAAATATTTGCAAAACGTTCACGTTACAATAAAAACAATATTTTACAGAAAGCGAAATGTTGAGATATTAGTTGAAAAGAATTCTAACTTAAACGCTGGTAAACTCTTTCTTTAAATATCCTCGTTAGAATCTCTCTAAGCTTCTTAGAAGCAAGTTTGCTGTGAAGTAATTATCAGTTCAAGCACGATCTTGTTAGGATTAGGAATTGTTCAAATACCGGGAAATAATTTATAAAGTTTCTTAACGGTTTACTTCATGTATTGTAATATGATTTCAACCGACTTTAATGTTCCATAATGGGATGAAGAGCTTATCGAAATCGGCATTTTACATTTGATTATTTACTTTGTTAATAAAATTGTGTTTGAACAGATTCTTTACGATTTTTTATTCGACTAATGCTTTACGATGCCTCTCTGGCAGCTCTTCTCTAATTTATGACACCATAACTTTACCATCGGGGATCCCATATGTATCAAGATAAATACTTGTCAAATTGATGAAAGTTTCAAATCCCTGTATCAAAGTCATCCATTACGACCTTTCTTTACTTTTGTCGGTATTAGGTATGTTGTTTATTTCCCGACGACTAAAAAGTCAGAAAGGTGAAATATTAAGAGCAACAGAAATGGTTTAAAAATCGAATTAACGATAAAACTGCACAATTTATATACAATTATTATCATACAAAAACTTACATTGTAAGCGTACACTAGCTATTTTGCTAGCATCCACTTAATTATGAACAAAATATATCCATTAAAAGGAGACAAAGAATCAAATCATACTTAAGTGCAGGGTATTTTGAAATATTGCGGTAAGAAAATGAGGGTAGGAGGAATTTCAAAAGAGCGGTGTACCCTCGTCAAGGTAAGTGAAAATGACAAGTGCTTCCGACCAAGCGTTTAGTTATACCTGAAAAGATATCGAGATTTAATAGAATGGTTCTGTGGTCGATGTATGGTGGAAAATAGGTAATTGAAGTTTTGTGAATTATTGAAAATGTCACTTTAATATTCACATTGATATTTTTTATTAGCACCCGGGTTTCGTCATTAGTACCCTGGTCGTACCAACTCAGAAATCTTTGTTGAAGATCGGACAGGATTAAATGAATTGTTTACGATTATACATAGAAACAATTTTTTTATAATATTATGTAGATGGACCAACAATTTTTCTTTGAACAAATTAGAGTGCTCAAAGCGGGCTCAAAATAAAAGGCTGGAACGAACGAAAATCTATCTATCTACTGTCAAATCATAAACACATATTTCTAATGTGGATAGAAAGAATTCACCTGTAATTTATGACTACTGTAAAAATAAAACAGGCAGAGAAAAACATGTTTTAAAAATTAAAAGTTATAAAAGTAGATAATAATACGAAATATCTATAAGCATATTGTAATTCACAAATTTTTATTTGTAAGTTGAAAAAGCCATTAACAACTTGATCACGTTTCATGTTACCCTAAAAATTGTTTTCAACAATATGTATTTTTCATTTTAAATTTGTTTTTAGATAGTTAGCGCTTAGTTTAACAAGGTGCGAACTTTTCCAATGCATATTTTATTTTTTGCATTTTTTGAATACCTATAATGTATTTTGTACGTACTGGAATTTCAGTACCAATATTGTTTTAATATCTTATCTTTAATTAGCAGTTGCCCAATTCAAGAGCTATTCAACTTTAAAATCATTTAATAAAAGCATACCTGTTAAATATTTCAAACCTTTTCGCAAAATCGTTGACCCGTTAAGCAAAATCAGTCAAACAATTTTAAGTGAAAAACTTGTTTTAAAAATTCATCTGATTTTAATTAGCTCTTAAAATTTGCTTAATTTTCCTGCAAAATGTTACAAACATTTACATTTCGGATGTTAAATTCAAAGGTTCAACCATTTTAATTCGTTTAAAGATTTAGCTATATTCTAAACTTTTCGTTTGTAACCTCAGTATTGTTTAAACTTTAAAGTAACAAAAGAAATATTTTAAATAGGTTTCCCTTTATGAAATTTGTACCGAATTGGCGAAAGAATGTAAGGCGTTTAATAAGAGTTTACAAGATAGCTTATCTAACAATTACTACGTCTTCAGGGAAACGTAAAACAGACATAAAATTAAGTTTAGTACCTTTCACGAGATCGAAAGTTGTTTATTAAAGAAAGTTGACGCTTCAGCTGAGATGTGAGATTGATAAAAGTTAGTGGCATTTTATAGGTTTTAGTATTACTTTAAAATAACTTTGTAAAAAGCTTGTCTTCTCTGTTCATAAATTTATAGCTTAATAAAAGCTATTCTGGGTTGATAAAGAAGGTTTTTTAAGGACACCTATTTTAGGAATCTCTTTGGTTTTACGAATATTTTTGCTTACCTTTATTCGATTACTTTTATTTCTTAAATAGACGTATTGTCGAGGTTTGAACAATACAATAATTTATTCTATTGTTGTAACTTGTGTAGGTACATACATAATACATATTATGGAAGCTTAACTTAAAACTAATACCCGGTAGCTTTGCGATATTGTTTTTTGCTAAATTGCAAGCATGATTAGGTACTATTAGTTTGAACCTTATTTCCATACAAAAGAAAATGTAATAAACAAGAGGCAATAAAATAAAGCGGAGTGATGGATTGCCACTATGATTTCGAAATACCCTTGTGAATATTCCCACGGAATGTACGAGCATGCTTATACCATGACTTGGAAAATTTCGAATAATTTATAAGTTAGTTTCTAGTAGTTTGAGTAAGTTCTTATTCAGCAATATGCTTGGACCATTAATCATAAGCGAATTCAGTGTTAATGTTTGTATGTACATTGTACATGTAATTCAGATGTAGACGTACTTAAATTGCACAAAATCTTGAACGCACCAAATACAATTAATGTTTTTGTCATATAGATTATTTTGTAAAAAGTATTTTTAATGATTTTGGTTAATAATAAGACCCTTTACATACCTGAATATCAACCTACTTCAAAATATAGATTTATCCTATTAAAAAATAAACTTTTAATCGTTGGTTTAAAAAGGGGGAAAATTCTTATGAAAAACCATTAGTTAAATTTTGAGTAATGGTGTTAAAACGAACTCTCAAAATTGTGTCAATAAATGAGCTTCATAAGAAGATTATAAAGAAAATTTCTTGCATATTATAAAATAATTGCTCTAGAGCCTTTTTTCGCGGATAAAAATAAAATAAAATAAATGCTGATTGAGGCCTTCAACAAAATTACTACGTTGTACTTTTGTTGAATTATAGAATTTGAGCATATTTGAATGGGTTCTATTTATTCGGTAAAAATATTTGTGAAGTCTTTATGCGTAATTTGACTCGAATGGCAGTTTTCTATTTCTAATTAGACAACGGAGCTGCCGTAACTTTTTGAGGAATATTTTTTTGGCCAAAATTATAAAGACAACTCAGCATCGTTAGAGTTTAATTGTTAAATGTGAGATGTAATAGGGTATTTAAAAATTTCATTCACTGTGACTGTGACTAATTTATTTTCCCGTTAAAGTTCAGTTTGGTAAGATTTGTTATTAAATGTTAAGTAAAGTTAAATAAAAATCTACTTAGCGTTGCAAACCCGTTGCATCACACTGTAATCATGATAAACACATTTCACACCTACAATTGCGTTTCAAAGGCATTCGCCGTCAATAAACATCTCGTGTACAAGAAACCAAGTCGCGTAAAACCTTAAGCACTTCTTTGACTACAAGTGTCGTTTGCGCCCTCGTTTAAGGCGGTCCGGGTCGTTAGCGGAATTCCACTCTGTCAGCAATAGGTTGTAAAGTGATTTTTACAGCCTCCTTATTTCAAGCAGCGACCTTGACATGCTTTATGATTTCTGAACGGACCATCTGTCCGATTATTTCATTTTAAGTGTGCCACTGTATTTTATACATTTTATGAAATAAGCGTTCATTTTGTGATGCTTATTTCATCTAGCTAAAACAAAAAAACCCTAGTAGAGGTTACATAAATTAGGTAAGTTTTAGATACTGGAACAGAAAAATGAATAAAAACGTTAATACCACGATGAATTGCACGGGCACTCATAATATTAAAATGTTCAAAACGATACCATAAAAAGGTCAGATTTTAAATAAGGGTATTTAAAGTCAACGTGCTCTACTAACCAGTGAACCTCTTTTCTCTAGAATAAAAATGGCAGATTTTATAATGAATATTCGAGCTGACAGTAAACTCCCTCTGTGGCCGTCTATATTTTTGTTTTCCTCGGGGGATGAAAACTTCCTGGTTGTAACTCCAACTTACTTCCCAGACAAATGAGGCGGTCAACCCAAATTTACAATAACCTTTTTTCCCTTAAAGATAATTATGTGAACATTTATTATCTTTAAACATAGCTACATGTAAAGCGCGTAGAAATAAAAATGACAAACTTTTTTATCACAACGACCTGGATATTCCAGAATGTTTCGAGATCTTGAAAGAATCACAAAATTTTCTTAAATATGTGTTTAAGAAAATTTCACGTGTTTGAATCACGTGCGATTGTCGTTCGCTTATCTAGACGGCATCTGCGAGACGAGCTTCTACGCGCGGCGCGCGTGCGACGCGGCGCGGACACGGCCGGTACTGGGATGGGCACAACAACAAACCGGTTTTATATAAATGAACATCTTACTCGTACGAATCGTAACCTATTCTATTTAGCGCGACAAAAGGGACATGATTGGCGTTTTATATGGACACGATCTGGTCGAATATATGCTAGAAAAGAACCTAACTCAAAAGTTTTTT
>CAJQZM010023261.1:0-10415 GCA_907164665.1 Colias nastes | reverse complement strand
GACACGCTTGGTTTTCATACAGATCGCGGTACTTGCGTGGTCTATCTTAATGTATGTCTGTGGTTAAGATCTTCAATTTCTAAATGTGTAATTACTCGTAAAATCAAACACAAAAAAAACTAGAGGTTATCAATTTTAACTAGTTGTCAAACAAAAGGATATAAAGTGAAATACATTTTCAAAGTTATTTAATCCGTACCAAGTGTTGTTTGTCGTTCTTCCACATTGCTGAAGAGAGATTTTATAGTTTAATTTTTGTAACTGGAGATAGTTAGCAGGCCAGACAGTAATATGGGATCATTAAAAAAAAGGAAACCGTTTTTATGCTCCTAATCACAGAACATATAAAAGAGGTTAGAATGGCAATAATTCGCCGTTCGTATAAGAACCGGTGTCGCCAAGTCCGCCCCATCTAGCCAATCACAGCGCCGCGCGATCACGCGATTTAAAATGGAACGAATCATACGCATGCACACAACCAATGTAAATTTTGCAGATAGCGAGTGACTAATCAGCGCGATCGCGTAGATGTGAGCAGTGCTCATATCCTTGGCGCGTCTGCCGCGCCTACAATGCCTTTCTAACCTCTTTTATATGTTCTGTGCTCCTAATATTATGTGTTACATGAAATAAACTATCATACTTGTATCAGTCATTTTCCTCGGCATGCCTCGACTCCTCACAGGCACTGTTGGCGTTTGTGCCTTCTTCTGGTTAGCTTGAACCTCCGCAGCCTTCGCTAGCAGTTCACTCCTTAACGCTACCGACTTCGGTTTACGTTTAAGCGTAAAATGTTTCACTGGATTGGGCTGCTGGCCCACCTGTAACAAATATATGTGTAATAATCAAATAGTAAAAACAATAATATTATATACTATTTTGGTTTCAGCAGTATGAAACCTTGATATCTACCACAGCGAAAGAGCATTTTGTTGTGACATATTTATTTTTAGATTAGATTTGACAAGATTAATCAGTATAAAATATTAAAATGATAATTTTCCAAAAAAATTACATATCAAATAAGTTATCATTCTTTAAATGTGGTAACACTGTTTAATAATATTATTTCATTTATTTATTGAGGTAGCAAAGACCACACACACATTTACAATAATATTATATTTATAAATATTCAAATTAGATTATTTAATTCATTATTTATAATTTAAATCATATAACAATTTATAATAACCACTCACCACTGAAACTAAGGCATTTTTGTTTAAATACAGGCACTCAAGTGGCAACAGTCCCAGATCTGAATGTTTAGCTAACGATTTCCTCAATTCATTGATCATATCACTGAATATAGGCCTGGTCTCGTCGAATTCTGCTATCTCGGTATTAAGAGTGCCTGCGGAGGGAAATGTCTTGAGGACCTCGGCAAGCATCGCCACCCAGAGGTCAGAGTCCACTGCCGCCACTTCAATAATCTCTTCCAGCTCATTTTTCCACTGAAATTAAGTTTTAATGTTTTAGAACAAGTTATACTATGTTTGTGAACATATTCTTTATCTCTATGTATATGATAAAGTATTGCTACACCACTTTAATGATTTAGGTACGTTAAGCAGTGCGAGCCACTAATCTATACTAATATTATAAAGCTCAAGGGTTTGTTTGAACGTGCTAATCTCGGGAACCACTGGTCCGATTTGAAACATTCTTTCGGTGTTAGATAGCTCATTTATCGAGGAAGGCTATAGGCTATATATCATCACACTAAGACCAACAGGAACGGAGCCACGCTGGTGAAACCGCGCGGAGCAGCTAGTAGGTAATAAAATGGTGTTACTCATTGTGTCAAATTGATTTAGCAGCATATTAGTATATCAATAATTTTTTGATTGTCATGACGATGATATTTAATATTGATAAAAAATTTATTGATATTTAAATAAATATTATACATCCCAAATCCAAAATGCCTTGAACAATTTGTATTATTGTATTGTGTATATTCAATAGATTGTGGAGGATATTAGATACCACTTCTAAGCTGTTCCGACGGAACAATACTTGTTGAGTCAGCTAATAATAGTGTGTAAGTACATGTTAGTTTCATTTAAATAATATTTTCATATCAATTATCCCTTTAGAGGCTTGATTTGTTATTATAAATACAAATGAGCCATGTACTGAGATACATACTATAAATTCTTTTTCCTCAATTATTTATATTAGATAGTCATTTATAATTAACATTGTACTACTCGTATAGGAGGTATCAACGTTGACAAGAGAGAATTTTAGTATAGTTGGTTCTTTGATATGCTGTTCCTCTTGCTATTTCGGTTAGAGTCCGGGCTGTCTGGCTGGCCGCAGTGGTTGCGTTTATTAGTGCGCATCTTATCTGCACAGGAAAATATCCTTAATTTAAAGTCAATTTTAACGCGTAATTTTTAATCTTTTGCCTTTAGATAGATCCATCAGACATACATTTTTTAATGCAAGACGTTTTTTTCGTTGTTAAATAGGTGCCAGACGCAATTTTTTTTTCTAAATAATTAAAATATCATCGAAATAAGTGAAATTCCATCAACATGAGTCCCCGTGAAGGATAAGTAATCACTGTGTTACTTATACTATATATAATATTCATTTTACTATTTACAATTTTTTTGCAACAATCTACCATGGTGCCTCCTTTTCCCAACGAACCTCAAATAGGACGTTAAATGTAAACTTGATAAAAACCAAATACATATCATCAAATTCATATTAATACCCAAAAGTGTAACAAATATGAAAGCATCTATTAAAAATATTAGTTTACTAATTATTTAATATAAGTATTAAAAAAGGATAATATAATATAAGTAATAAAGTTATTAGTTACTTATCTTTTAAGCGGACTCATGTAGATGTAATTTCACTTATTTCGATGACATTTTAATTATTTTAAATAAAAAATAGCGTATGGCACCCATTTAACAACGCATAAAATGTCTTGCAATAAAAAAATTATGTCTGATGGATCTATCTAAAGGCAAAAGATTAAAAATTACGCGTTAAAAAATGACTAAAGTTAAGTATATCTTCCTGTGCAGATAAGATGCGCACTAATAAACGCAACCACTACCGCCAGCCAGACAGCCCGGACTCTAACCGAAATAGCAAGAGAAACAACATATCAAAAACCCAACTATACTAAAATGACTTTTTTTAAAACGTTGGTAGCTCCCGTACCATACATGTGATTTCCTTCCATTAACATCTGAACACAATTAGTTTAAATTAGATGTGACTAGTGTTTTAATCTAAAAGTACCATTAAGTTTATTCTTATATCATATGTGTTTATTAATTATACAACATTTTGATGATAATAAATAAAAACTACAGTTTCTTGCCGGCTCTTCTCTAATGCTTTCTTTTCAGGTGGAAAATATATCTTCTGAATGAAATCTAGTTGAATGAATAAATGTTTTTGGAGCCATTAATTTAAAGAAGAAGAATAAATTTTTGAGTTTAAATATTATCCCAAAGACAAGAACAAAACCTTAATTGCAAACATTAAAACTATGGTGGCCAATATTGTAATTTGTAAGTATGAGTAATATTACAGTTTGTTTCTAATAATAAATAAATAATGTGAATTTATCATTACATCTAAATGTTTATGATAAACACATGCAATGTATAACCTATATTAGGCAACATAAAAATTGTTTATACCAAATAAAAACAATAAACTCGTTCTTTACATGATAATGTTAGTGTAAAAATGTGAAGTTATTTTTATTTTCTTTTCTACATGAACCAAACATAGGGTAAGTGTGTTAGAATCAAATTCAATTGATTAATTAATAGATAAATGAATCGAAATTGATCCATTCAAGGCTTCATACAATTTCGGTCAATATAAGCCAGAAAACAACGTGTACACATTCTAGCATTTAATAATATCATCGATAAATTATAGTATTTATTTAGTGACAACAAAGTTCAAATTATATACGCATTTTTTGTCTCGCTTCCACCGATTCCTATTCAATGATGTACGAAAGAGATATTAAACGTCATACAGTTACGCAAAACCATAGAATAGAAAGAAAAGTTACCTCTTCAACATTTCTGCGCGGGATATGAAAGAAACTAAGCAACAATTTGAGTTTCACTTGCGTTTGCAAATCTGGAAAACAATCCTTGATATTTTTTAAAACTTCCGCATTTAATTGTGTGCAAATTGAACCGGTAGTCCACGAATCATTCGAAGTTCCGAGTTTATTGTGGAGCCACAAAGATGTGTCACTATCCCGAACGTTCGCCATCTTGCAACTGAAATAGTGACGTATCGCCCATATTGTTTGTTGTCGTAATGTCAACGTGCGCTTTTACCGATTTATCGATTATTGTGAATGTCGATTTTTTCATTTTAAAATTCTAAAAAATATTAAATATATAAAAATAAGAAAAGTTTCGAGTTAATATATTTTTCATATATCATAAGCAACATGTGTATTGTTGACTTCATAAAAGAAAAATAGACCTTGCTTATATTACTAATTCGTATATATTCATTTTTTAATTGCTTAGTGGAAATAATAAAACAATTTTATTTGTTGTTTCAATATAAATTTTAATTTTTGAATTAAACATGTCAATCGTATTTTATAGAACCAAAAAGCTTGTATTTGGTCAACATAAATTACATCGAAAAAAAAAACACAACTGTTGATTAATGGCGGTAAAATTATTTTCAAACAAAAATATTGCTATGACAATAATTTTCATTATTAATTTATCGATTCAACAAAACCAGTCATAATTTCATATAACATAATATTATTATATTTACAATTGTTCATTTTAAATTTTTACCTTTACTTCTTTCAGAGTATGTCGTACGATCATTCTTGTGATCCGTATGAAGAAGACAATAATGAAACATCATTAGATTTACATTCAAACAATTTAGAAACGTTTCCTAAGCTCGACTATAAACTTATAAATGTAAGTAAAATTTATTTTATAATAATTCTTGTTCGTGTATCGTCGTGGATTTTCCTTCAATTAAAGCTTTAGTGTAGTACTTTTAATAAAAGATCGTCATATTATTATACCCAGAGGCTAAAAGGGCTTTTAGAGTCGACCTACTTAATTTGTTAAGTGAACCTTAACTATGTTAATCTTCTTATCTAATCAGTATTGATTATAGGTATATTACAAATTATTTTTTAAGTCAAAATCTTTCATTTTCAGGCAATTTATTTACAGAATAATTCCATCAAAGTTATTCCTGAAGACTTCTTTCCATCCTGCCCAAATTTAACATGGCTCGATTTACGTGATAACGATATCGAAAGCATTCCTGTATCAATCAAAAATCACCCTGAACTAACGCATTTGCTTCTACAAAATAATAAAATTATAACTTTGCCAAATGAACTAGGCACCGTTATGACATTAAAAGTGCTTCAGTTAAGCGGAAATCCGCTTACTTACCCGCCAAAAGATATCATAAGCGCGGGAACGTCGAAAATTTTATCATTTCTATACGATAATTATATGGCGAATCTACTTTTACTAGATTCGAAATCTCTCTCAGAAGTGAGCGAATCAAACGAAACTTCTCATGAAGCTAGGAGTTATAATTCAGTTTTAGATGGTAGTGAAATTAAAAACAGTAAAATGTGCGTGCAATTTAATGATAGGGACGAGGAAAATGAATATTACGATAAAGCAAAGGGAAAATGTCGTAAATTGGCGGTAAGTCGACATAAAATTTTGTCGCCGCATTGTCAGAGCGCTAAATACCTTCGACCGGTGCGGACGTCTGGTAAAGAGGTGCAAGATAAAAAAATACTACAGAGTCATTTGAGAGATATTGCTGTTCAAAAACGAAAGGATTTTTTGGCGAGGGCTGAGAAAATTATTCAGGATAAAAAGTAAGTTAAAACTTAATTAGGGTTATAGTTTTTTGTAATACCTAAGTAATGTTCATTGTTTATTATAATTATGATTGAATAGAGGATGGTTCTTGCCTTGTTTAAGCAATAATCTATACATATAAAATTCTCGTTCCCATACTCCTCCGAAACGGCTGGACCGATTCTCATGATATTTTCTATGCCTATTGCGTAGATCTGAGATACCTTATTTTTGATCGTATATAAGTAAACCGCTTATAAAGTAATTTGGTTAAAGTTGGTAATATATACTATTCTATACCTAATGTAATGTAGTGTTTACAGTAAATTTAAGACTTAAGAGTTATGTTATTTATATATCATGCATGTAACAACTCATACCAAGTATTTTCTAGCGTTTTATTTTACGCGAGTAGGTATTATACATTTAGAAATGAAAGATTTTTAACGAAATTTAAACGCGATTTATTCGGATTTTAAATAATATAATGAATAAATCGTTTAAAATCCGTTAAAAATCTTTAATTTCTAAACTCATACCAAACTAATTATACCCATCTCTCCAAGGAATATGGAGCTACTCAAGAACTGGCGGACCACTTACAAAACTCGCCAATTATTCATGACTCGTGACAAACAAACAGACATGAATTATCCTTACGATACATGTGCAGAATATATGACGTTCCTAACTAGGGAAGATATAGAGAAAGATCTACCAGATAAGTATAGGAAGAAAATAGTGCGAAAGTCGAAACCGACTGTGCCCAGAAAGAGTAGTAATGATGTTCACTTGGCCATGAAAATAAAGAAACTTTTTGAGAATTTGGAAGCCATTGATTTGGAGAAGAGAGAGATGACTCCGCGTACGGAACAGAGAGTTTTGTTGAATGAAATACAAAAAGTGAGTTTATGAAGATATTATTGGTCTTACCAAAAAACAAATTAACGTAGTCTAACTTTAACCCAAGGATCTGTCACTTTGATAGTAAGTTGTATAGGTGAAATACGACAAAACCAGATTAAAGAGAACCCGCGCTTAAAGTTAAACCCAGTCTAAAGTTTTTTGTAAGACAGTATGTTTTCGAAATAGTAGCGTAGTTGGTGTCCGGTGAATAAATTTCAGATAAGGTTCAGTAAGGAAGGTGATAGGCAGTATTTACGTGTAACATGTTGCATAAATGAGAAATTAAAGCAGGTTTCCTTTACCATAATATTTTAACAGTAGTTAGGTACTGTTTCGTTGTTTGAATAGATGAAAATTGAAAAAAACATGTTTTCGAAGTGAAACTTCTATAGGCGCGTTGAGAGTAAAAGTTCAGGGTCGCGTCATGGCAATACCGTCACGTCATGGCGACGATTTTAGTAGCTTTGAATCTTGCCAAAGAAGTTTCACTTCTGACACGTGTGCTCGGAACACGCGCTCTTTTTTTCTGTATTCATGTAACTATAATAAGATGTACATAACCTATTTTAATTTCAGATAACGGAAATCAAGCAGAAGTTAACAGAGTTGTCTTTATCCAACGCAAGATCTGTTTTAGATTGAAATACCTATCGATATTATAAAATATCTAGCTAGGTATGTATTTATTGGTTATTTTGAATATTGTGGTTGTAATAAAATATTATTAAATATTTCTGCATTTTTATTTCCCTTGTCGTGTAATCTGCATAATACAGCTCTAGTTGTAAATCAGCTAAAAGTTATACCTACTAAATGTTTATCACTTGAACCATCATAGTCCGAGAAAATTAGTAAAATTAACGGAAATAAATCGTGTAGTTTTGAAAATCGCTACAGTTATTACTTGACATGTCCATAATCATATCGAAAGTTCTCAAGGGTGGGGGTGTCGAGCTAAGGTCAGAAAGCGCAGAAATGCATACAAATTCTGAATTTAAGTATACCCCCGCACGCATTCTGATTTTTTCAGATCGATCTGTTAAAATGTGTAGAAACTCTAACGTGTGGTCTGAATTCCAAACCGAAAATAAGATAAAGAATTCAGAACGTGCATCAAACGAACATACGCACACTGGAATTTAAATTATTAATCGTCGCAATTGTACTGCTAAATACATAGTAGGAAAGCGTATTATAACGGTCTAATTCTGATGGTTTAAGATGTATAGATAGATGTAAATTCATTATCTTAATAATTGTTAGTCTGAAATTCAGAACGCACGTCACCCACTTTTTTCAGATCGAGCTGAAAATAAAGAATCTATAAAAATGCAAATGTGTGTGGTAAATCTAAACGGAAATTGTATGCATCTGCTTTCTGAAATCAGATTCTGAATTCAGCTTGGCAATGCGCTTTTTTTAGCTGGCCTTCTAACTGCCTTATTTTCAATTTTTAAGATATTATTATGGGCACGCTACCGGAAATGACATCTCACTGTACATCGCTGGCCGTCGAATACCAGAATGCCTGTCTTAATAATTAAATAAATAAATAAATATTTCGGGACTATATTCACACACGGCACGATCTGATCCCATACTAAGCTTTCACTTGTGTTATGGAAACCAGATGGCTGATAAACATACATATATAATTTTAAATAAATACTTATATAGATAATTAACACCCAGACACAGAGCAAACATCTATGTTCATCACACAAATATTTGCCCCGGGTGGGAATCGAACCCACGACCAGTGGCTTGGAAGGCAGGGTCACTACCAACCAAGCCAACCGGCCAGTCAAGATATAATTCAGAATCAATCAATTCAGAATCTAACTAATGGAACGTGGAACTCAGTAGTCATTTATTTATTTTATATCTCATTCTACAAATTCGAATAGGTAACTAATATGATATGAAAATAAAGGAATGAGGAATGATTAATATTCCTTCTTTGCTTTAGTCGCCCGGCCGTTCAATGGATAGATTTAACACATCGGAACATCCCCGTGGGAATTTCCTTTGTCTACGCGTGCGGAAACGCTCGTACCTATTCGCTTTATATTGACTATTCGCCCTGAACTTAAATCGCCCTCGTAGTCATAGCAGAACCCGCATAGTTACCGTTTCCGTTGGATTTTTTTGATATAAACTATATCTATGTCCTATGTGTTAATCCAAGTTAACTTCTATGTGTGTGTGCCAAATTTCATAAAATTCGGTTTAGAAAGAAAGAAAACGTTTATTTAATGGCACATAGCCTCACAAGTACATAATGAAAAATAATTTATACAATACTTATATGTTACAATACTACTACAAGACTTACTAGCAAGTTTAGCAGTTTTTGCATGAATGAGTAACAAACAAACAAACATACAAACTTTAGTAACTACATTGAGCGATTGCCAAAACATCATGCTAGAGGGTGGCATGTTCTGCATCCATACTAATATTATAAATGCGAAAGTAACTCTGTCTGTCTGTCTGTTACTCAATCACGCCTAAACTACTGAACCAATTTTCATGAAATTTGGTATAGAGATATTTTGATACCCGAGAAAGGCTACTTTTTATCCCGGGAAAATGATGCAATCCCGGAAATCCCACGGGAACGGGAACTATGCGGGTTTTTCTTTAACTGCGCGGGCGAAGCCGCGGGCGGAAAGCTAGTAGGTTATATGTAGAGGTAACAAATTTCATTTTCAATGATTCATTTTTGAGTTATAATTATTGTTAATAATAATGCTACTATCGTCTTGCAATTAAGACCAAAAATACCATTAAACTTTATTAAATTGGGTAGAAATAGTGAAGGAGGATATAGGAATAATAAAACACGTTCATTTATAATTTATAAACAGATTTATTTCATTGTAATGGCCGGCACCCGAAAGTGATATATAAATTATAACACTATTACACAATAAAAAGCAAGCAAATTTTAAAATACAACCATATTATTGAATCAGACCTCAATTTTTTACATTAAAAATTACATGTAATACGTAATACAGTGAAACTTGGTTAAGTGGGACCTGGATAAGTGAGAAACCTCCATAACTGGAACTCATGCTAAGGTCCCAACACTTTGGCACTGAATTACCTCTGTTAGTGGGACGAGGTAAACCTCTATATCTGGGATTTGTTCTTTCGATTTATCATCATAGTTACCTCTATAACTGAGACAGCGAGCAAATTTTATATGCATAAACCTCTGTAACTGAGATAACATTGTTTGTTTACTCATTCTTATTTTACCCACAAATTCCACCCGTAATTCCAAGTACGTAAGTACAAATTTTGAGCTTCAATTACCTTCAGTTTTAGTTTCGCTTTACTAAAAACTGTACGTACGTGTACGTTTATCAGAATATCCTGAACTTGAACAGTGTTTGCTAACATAGGGTTAAGCAACTTCGTAACAAAAACCCTCTGTAAATGAGACAGATATTTATTTATACCTGTATATCTGAGACACTGGGTAAGTGGAATACCTCTATAAGTGAAACGACATTGCAGGTCCCTTGATGTCTCACTTAACCAGGTTTCACTGTATATATATATATATATACTAGCTGGTGCGTTGTGCGCGGGCTGCAAGCAGCCCGCGAGCCCCTTTTGCCC
>CAJQZM010023260.1:0-17333 GCA_907164665.1 Colias nastes | reverse complement strand
ATACGATAATAGTCCGGATTATAGTAAATTGTAATGGTAATATCCCTACGCAGTAAATGTTTCACATAATATAAATACACAGTGTTATGCGATTTCATTTCTCATTCCGACTGCGAAGGGATATTACCATTACAATTGACTATAATCCGGACTATTATCGTAACAGTTAAACATACAAACATTCGGATTTGTAGTTAGTAGCGTTTTTGGAATAAGTATTGTAATATCGTAAAATATGTATGTATGTGCACTTGTTTATCATATAAAAATGAGACGATATTTGTATTTATTGTTTCTGTTATTATTATTAACTAGCGGTCCGCCCCGGCTTCGCCAGTGGTACCTACATATTTCGCAATAAAAGGTAGCCTATGTTCTTTCTCAGGGTCTAAAGATTATCTGTGCCAAATTTCATCAAAATCGGTCCAGTAGTTTATGCGTGAAAACCATACATACATACATACAAACCTTTCCTCTTTATAATATTAGTATAGATAAAAGTTCATTCCAACATTGTAAAAATATATAGCATACAGAAATTTGGAGATACATATTGAAATAAATTTGTATAACATCGGATCTGTGACTTTACTAAGTGCCCAGTCGAAACGATAAATCGTACCGATAAAACGTAAACCGAATATATCTACATAAATAAGCAAATCGGCAATACATCGAAGGATCATTTTCACATTAATCTCGGATTAAATGTGATAAACAAAAGCTTTATTTGCGGTATTGTTTCTATTCTATTATATTGTATTTGCCGAGACGATTATACGCAGTTCGCTATTCTAGTGAAGGTCTAAGTTGATGAAACGGCTATAGGTAATCAGTAAATAATCCGTTGAGACATTAAGGATAATAATGATACGAGAGAAAGGTGTTACTTTTAGATTTAACAAAATTGTTATAGTATTTATGGAAGCTAACTTCATTCCCCGCCTACGTGTGAATTTGTATAAGTAATAACCCGAATTAAAAGCGAAAAGGTTCAGTATCTCTTATTCTAGATAATCCTACTTGTGCATCAAATTTTATTCAAATTGGTACAGTTTTTATCTAGTGTATGTGAAGGTTTAAGAAATACATAAATGTAATTAAGCAAAATCCAACGACACATGTCAAACGAATATCAAACGAATGTTTGATAGAAAAATAAGACAGTTTAAAATTGTATAGGTACAAATTTCACAACAAACATGGTATATATAACGTCCTAAAATTGATTGCACACGTGGAAGCGATTAGAGATGACGTGTGTTCGAGCTGCTAATGGGACACGGTACGGTGGATTACACTAGTTTAGTGTAGGTGGCATTTTGAATGTATGTTTTAATAACATTAAACGCGTATGTTTCTTGGGAGTAGGTGATGATTATGATTATAACATCAGGCGAGATTGTGCTCAAGCGCTTCCTAATACCAATTAAATGGTGTTTTAATAGTTATAGATTAGCATCTTACCGATTAGGTATGGGTAATCGGAAATACTTCAACTTATCGTTTAAGGACTTGAGGCTTGCGTGGGTACTACTGCACATGTAGCATTAAAAAATATCTTAATATATATAAATCTCGTGTCACAATGTTTGTCCTCAATGGACTCCTAAACCACTTAACCGATTATAATAAAATTCGCACACCATGTGCAGTTCGATCCAACTTGAGATAGGATAGTTTAAACATGTAGGTACCACGGGCGAAGCCGGGGCGGACCGCTAGTAGACTATAAATCTGCATTTTAATACGAAAACAACGTATTATATTATGTATGATCGGAATATGTGGAGGACAAATACGTACTAGAAGACGACCCTATTAATTTATAAGTACTTTTATTCGAGGGCGGGGACAATGCGAACAAATCAAAGATCATAAAAATCGACCGAACCATTTGAGTTATAAATGGTTTAACTATCCCGAATCTGTTTTATGTATAAGTGAGTTATAAATTACAAGGCATTTATTTAGGCAAGAAAATGGAGGCTTGAAAAGTTGAAACAAAAAGGAGCATTCATAACATGGACACACATTTAATTCTGGAACTGTAATAAGTATATAAATAAACCGACGAATTAAATGTTATTTTTATATTTGCCTCCGAGGTATTCCATGAAAACTCGGACAGCAGTTCAACCACCAAACATTGTAAAAATAATATTGAGTTTCATTACACAACGGTTTTTGCTTTGCAACTGTTGATATTTACATTATGTAAAATATTATGATTTAAATATCATAACAAAATTACGAAAACTACGTCCATTAAATGCGCCAACAAAAACAATCTCAAATCCTACCAATGTAATAAAGCTCATATCAGCGAAGCATAAAGTCTATATTCGTATAAACGTTTGCTCATTTAGGAAATGGGAAAGTCTGAGTTGGCGTAATTCGGCAAAATGGCCGACATTACAGCGAGTTGATGATATATGTAATGTCTTGAACTATTCGTTTGCGAGTTATTGCTTGTAGTATGACATTCTGTGGTAATGTTGGTTGTTTAATACGAAGGTTTGATATAGGTTGTAATATTATTATAATTTAAATAGTATTATATAATTAGGTACTAGGTAATTTATGTTAAATAATAAACAAGTCAGGTTTCCGTTGGAGGAAATCTTGCATTTACTTGCTAATATTAGATTATTGATGAAGTGGTTTGCTTTTGCCTTTTGTGTTCAAATTTCAAAATCACTATCCTATGATTTATTCGTACTTGCGTTACCCCTTGTAACTCTGCTTATAGATACATAGGCCAACTATTTTATCCGAAGGTGCTATCTTCGTAAGGATTCTAGAATACACATTAGCAAATAAAACGTTATATTATCGTCATAATACTAAAATGGTCGCTCAAAGTCCTTTCCCATATCTCAATCAAATATCCAATTTTCGACTCTACATGCAATTAATAGGGTGCATTTTCCTTAATTCCCACTTGCACGAACTAATAAATTACATTTCAACCAGCCAGCGATCAATTCTAGGTCGTGTTCAACAAACTTATGCACTGCATTTAATACAGGCTCAGCCATTAGTCCGTCGATTACGTGTCTCCATAATAAATAGCGGGATTAGCGCTTGAACACGGAGTTTAGCGTTTAGCGGTTTGTCTTTGCTAGAATTATTGAAGCGCTGGATTGTTTACTTTTTCTAGTGACGGAGTGCCGAGTGGTGATAAGGCAGCTGTGCTCGTTCAAATTTTTAATAATTTGTTTGATCCAGGTTATTGTTGTAATAAATATTTTCAGGACAGTTTTCACTCACGGCACAATCTGATCCCATACTAAGCTTTCGCTTGTGTTATGGAAACCAGGTGGCTGATAAACATACATATATTATAATTTTAAATAAATACTTATATAGATAATTAACACCCAGACACAGAGCAAACATCTATGTTCATTACACAAATAATTGCCCCGGGTGGGAATCGAACCCACAACCTCTGGCTTGGAAGGCAGGGCAACTAGTCACTACCAACCAAGCCAACCGGTCAGTCAAAGAATAAAAAGAAGCTATGTTTTTAATTATTTTCAGGTTACAGTAAGATTTATATTTCTTAATTATTATTTTATGCATTTGACAATATTACTACTGCAGTTTAAATTTGTAAAAATTTTACCTATATTACCTCACAAATTCTTTCATTGCTTCTAAAAAGTTTAATAGAAATCGTTCAGCTCTACCAAGAATTTGAAAGTAACCGTTTATATCATGTAATGTAAATAATAAAAACACACTTATTTTAAAAGCACATTCAAACACAGAAATGGTATTTATTTATAAATATTCTGGTCAAACTAACTACATCCATTGTTAAGGGGAATGTTCAATTCAAGAGTGAACTTGCTTCGTCGGTTGCAAAGAAAGCAAGCAAAGAAAGATGGAGGAAGTAGTCTTATTTCGCATTGTCTGTTAAATATCGGATGGCTTTTAGACGTGGAATTTTAAATTGCGCAGTATTTTCTTTGGAGTTGTATTGTTATGGTTGTCTGTCTGAGTTTGGTAGGGTTTTCAGATAAGTAGTTGTCGGTACTTTGAGATTTTGATTAGCAATGGAGATTTTGGTAAGTAATTGGTGTTGTAAAGGTATAAGTTTAAATAAATTTTGCCTCGCTGATACAGTGGTTAGGAAGAGCGTTAAATCAGGTTGTACATTTGAACCCTATAAATTTATATACAGTGTGTACCTTGTAAAGTATAGAAAGGTGATTAATTTGTGAACTTGTTGAATATAAGATAGATAATGGTGAATTTATTCCAACTAGCCTTGTTCTTTTGAGAACAAATTATTTACCTACAATGTTTCTAAAAAATTACTTTTTGAACTTGAATGTTTTATGTCAATATTCTCTAAATTTCGTTTAAGCTTCTTGAGGCTTCTATAAGTTTGAATAAATGAATTATGAACAAACTTAAAGCCTATTCATACATATTTTTACTAAAATAGCTAATATTTTCAGTTGAATGAATAACAAAAGTAAGTATAGAATGAAAAATGTAACATCAGAACTAAAATGAAACAACGATAAAATAGATCCAAGAACATCTTACATTTCACCTGTTTAAGCACTTTGTAGATATAAAATGTAAAAAACTGGGACAAAGTATAGAGCAGTTGTTGTGATATCATTTGTTAGGGTTGGCACAAAATACAGGGGATTTACGTGACTTGAATATTGTTATATTTTTAAATATTCTATAAGATGGTTTTGGGTTATGCTTGGTCAAACTTGAATGGAAATGTTTAATCTTAAAACTGGAGTTTCTTTGAAGCAGTTTTGTAATAACTTATTTTATTATTAGGAATGTAATAATAAGACGAAGAAATGATATAGGTTGAGGACTTTAATTTTATTAGAATGGCCCAGTATTAATACAGAATTCTTATTTTCGTTATTATCACACAATACTTACATTTTCATTATTCACAAACTGTTTGTTGACAACCCTAAAGCTGAATGTAAGTGGGACGGCGGAGACAATGCACCCAACACCGCACATTTACAAATGAAACCTCCCAAGATGGCGACCGTATTGTGTAAGAAGTCATTTAAGTGCCAGCTTACCTAACTATAGGCACTAGAATCTGGATAGCTACAGATCTCTGTCTAGGCACTATTTTAGATTGTTTCTATTTTAGTCTAGATACAAGAAATATATGTAGTATGAAATAGGGTTGTCGAAATCGTAAGAAAAATTAATTCGGTCGTTTTCAACCGCACGAATGCTACAGGAAAAAAATGGAGTATCTAACGTATGTGTTATTCCATTAGATAAGCTTCAGCACGGCTGCGTTACCTTACCTTTAGTAGTTTGACGTGATGTACTAACATACATACAAATTTCTGCATTTAATATGAGTATATACATTATTACTAGATCTATAGGTAAGCATAGCACTCAGTCAAAAGCCCTTTACATCAACAGCTTCGATCTTAGACAAGTTATATTATTCATCGTGGCCTGACTCGACCTGCGCTGGTTTGATATAATCCCAGGGGAACGACGGACAATAATTATAGGTCTGTAATATTGATATTGACGTTAAATCTCTTGTGGGGTATGGGGCATTTGTAGTGCAGTGATTGATTTTAATTTATTTTTGTGTGTGGTTAAACTGAGTTCAGTTTGCTACGCGTTGCCTATATGTTATGTTGGGTTATAATCCTATGTGCACGAAAAATTTCTGTAAAATCCAACATTCCTACATAGTAAAAACTTTAGTAAGATTATCGTTTTTCACATGCAAATTAAGTTACGTCTTATTCCAAAAAAATGTCAGGTAAAAGTAAAGCACTAAAGCAATTCACAATATAATATTACATAGGTACCCGTTTTCATAAATCAATGCTGTGATTGCGTAAAGAAAACCTTTAACTGAAATACGAGTAGTGTCAGGTGATAAAAGCTAGTCTTGTAATAATATTGAAGTACCTCGTCATTTCATGGCTTCAATAAATTAATTTATAACGGCTTCCTAGTTAAATTTTATCTAGTAACTCGGAAAATTGTATTTATTAGCAACAGACTGTAACAGTGTTGAAACTAGGGTTGCCAAATAGAAATTATGCGAATCTCCGGAAAATTTTAATTATTCATTCAGTTAAAAAGATAACAATCATTTGGAATAGTAAAATGAAATAAATTTTAGAATTGGAATACTGTATTTACTTTGCTTATACAGTTATTCCATTTAGTATATAATATAACCGCTCTATTGGTAAGAAACTGTATATCTATTATTAACATATTTACGAAGGAAAAATACCTCCGATTTTTTTTTCTTTCATAAATTTCAATAAATCTGATTCTGAAATGTATTTGGAATCATATAATATTATTCATGTCCACAACTGAAAGCTTGCAATTGAATAGCATATCCTAAAACGCGCGAGCAGCAACCCTACGTCACACTACGTACAGTGGACTCGTGTTTTCGTATTCAGGGAGCGGAGTGAGAAAGGGTCCCGTGTAACGGCATAATTTACGATCGCCATAAACTATCGCTGACCGGAATATTTAACTTGACCTTAACTTACACTTTTGCAGTTGTTATGTTTCGGATACTCTGCGTTCTGACTTATTAGTGTGAGACCCATTTGTCAAAAAGTCTTCAAATAACGATTTTCGTGGGACTCACCTCCGCCATACGGACTCCGAAAACAAAGAATATGCAAACCATGTTTGATATTTGGAAGCTTGCATTTACCGTATTTGAGACATGACATGGCTTTATACAAAACCTTTAAAGCCTACCAGGTAGGTACGTTTGTAATATACGAAAAACGAAATTAGTATGTGTAGGCAATGTTTTTTTAACAAAAGTGATGCGAACGCAATTATAATTACCCATTGTGGCCCGCTATATTAAATTACGCGTGCGTGTTACGGTGCGTAACGGGAATTTATTACGCGCGCGTAAATCTCAATTGTGCGAGGTTGCGCTGAGTAATCGCTTGTTTTTAGATTTTCCCGCGGTTTTGCTTGTCATTGTGCTGATTAAAAATTGGGGAATTTTTCGCCGTATTGAAGTTATTGTTTGTTGGATGAAGCTTACAAAGCTATGTTAAAAGAAAACTCGTTTATAACGACATCTAGTTACGAATTAGACAAGAAAATTTTTCATCTTAACTAAGCCTTATTTTGCTTGGAAGCTAGTTCATTCCATCAAGCTGCAACGGTTTTTTAAAGTATGAAGCAAAGGTATAACGCAAAATGACAGCTTACATCGCATATTGTACGTCCAATCTTGATAAAAGTGTGAGGAATATGAAAAATTGGAAATACGAGGGATCTTCCTGATACTTTTTCATATGATGCAGAATGTAATCTGTTATACTCCAATGTTTAATGACTATTAAACTATTAACATGATACGTTTAAGCAATCAATAACATTCAGATTAGGGATGTAACGATACCGATACCGATACCGATATATCGGCCGATATAATCGGCAAGCCGATATATCGGTATCGCCGATTATAAAACAACCGATACCGATATCAAACAATTCAAAAAACCGCGCCCAATGAACGATGCGGGAGGCCGCCCGCGCGTGCGCACTTTGTTTTTTGAAAAAACTCTACCAATAGTAAACTTTTATTAGGAACTGATTGTATGTGTATAACTTAAAGTTTAACTGACTTTGCAAAATAATAATACAAAAATAAATGGTTTTCTTGTTTTGCACGCCTCATAAGCGAAGCGTTGAGGTGGGTACTACTGTCACTTCGCGCAAAACATCTGATTTTTCAAACTTAAAATGTCTTTATGTATCATACATTGCACTTGTAAGATAATACATACACACACATATTAAGAAAAAACACTATTTTTAACATTCATGATATTTTTGATGTCATTTTTGTTATTTAAACTAGTTAAAAAACAGTTTAAAAAAGTTATGTCTTGGACGTCCGTGTGTCTGTATGTGCGGAGGATTTTCTTGTTAACACGATAGCGACCGAAATACTTTACTAATCGAGTCTTTTTTTTTTTCTCTTACGCTTGAGTATGCTCAGGAATAGAACCCTTTCATTTTTCAGGGTCTGATTCGATGTGGTTTAATTGTTATTAAATAAACAAAAAAAAATATCGACTGAGATTATGAGGCGTGCACTTTTGGATTTTCCAAACTTTTTTGATTTGGCATTGTTATTTAAAAGAATACGATTTACAGTTGAGTCTCTGTTAAATGTTGGTAACTTTTATGCATAATTCACTATTTATTTTTCTACCAAGCCATCGATATCGGTATCGCCGATATTTTATTACAAATATCGGTATCGGTATCGTATCGGCAAAATCATGTATCGTTACATCCCTAATTCAGATGATTTTTATAAGAAAATTATTAAAAAATATTTCAATCCAATAATACCAAAACATAATTAAATGTACTGGTGAAATATTTGGTGAACCATGTAGGAAATATTTAAATAAAGAAATACACTGAAGCTGAGAGAAAAAAAAAACATGCTTAGATGAAAAATAATTTCCCTGTTCATCGAAAACTCTGTCCCAAAATGCCTTTAAACCACGTTTAAACATGGGTGTTGTTTTTTTCTCCCCTTGGCGCCCTTCGAGTTGTTTAACGCGCTCGTAAAGAGTGCTTAGGGCTGTCAGCGTGGAGAAAATGTTTTGTTTTTTTTTGGGTGTCAGAGGAGTATTTAAATGGGTAGGTATTTTGAGTTTATCTTGCATAGGAAACTTCTTTCGCTTTTGAATAATTATTAAATGCTTGTGTGATCGAGTATGCTGTTTAAAAAATATCGTTTATATGCAACGAGGTTTAAATGGCATAGTTATCTTTTAAATTTTTACATATATTTTCTGGTTTTTACAAATGAAAACATCTGTAGTAAGTAATCTAGAAACCTATACATAAATACACTTTGCCAAGACTTTACAGAATAAACCTTCACTTACAGCTATTCTAGAATATACAACAAGAAAGGAACATAAAACGTTATCCAATTTAAGTCTTTAGAAAAATGGCCGCTATTTTCTTAGCACTCGGCGAAAGTAAATTTACATTACAGGGCTGGCAGCTACCAGTTACTTAGTTACATGCACGATACAAAGGGGTTTACGACACCCGTAACCCGGGACATTCGTCAAATCGGGATATAAACCCGGGATAGTATCTGCCAGTAAATCCGGATTCGATTCTCGGGTCAGTTTTACTATTGTGATGTTTTGTGCCGCTTAAATTGAGAGTGGCAGATTTGGAACTGTGATTTATTGAGGTTTCTGCTTGGTTATTGAGCTGTTGGAAATTACAGAGCTTTTTTTAAGATGAATCTTAGCGATAGACCACTTTAGTGGCACAATGTAAGATTACAAACACTGGCTTGTAGTAAGGTTTCAACTTAAATCATAATTAGGAAACAAGAAGTTGCTGTCGCGATAATATTTTACTCAAGAAACAAGGAAGAAACAGTTTGAAGGAGACATGCGTGAGCAAACATCGAATCATGTACATAAACGCACATAAAATTCGTATTTGCTTGGAAATACCTACGTGTTCAATTTACAAATGTAATGTTTGGATGGAAAACACCTAGGTATAACATTTTCTCTTCGCTTGGAACAACGTGTCGAATTATCAAAATAATACTTCAGCCTGACCACTTCATAAGCTCCTTTTACACCGCGATTGAAATTCAAATTAGACATCACTAATACATCAACAATAGGGCACTAGTAGCAGGGTTCAACGCAAGCGATGGTACAGAGCCGCTCAAACGTATCCAGTTACCGATTCACGTGGATGCATTGATTGAATCGTTGCAAATTTCTGTTTCGCCGTAGCAGGATTCGAGGTGGAGATTTGAATTGTAATATCATCCTTTTGTGCTGTTTCCGATGGTGGTCGGAAGGCTTGATAGTGATGCTAATTCGCGTAGAGATTGAATTATGAAAGTATGGTGTTGAACTGTGTGGAAATGTGTTGCGTTTTTCTTTTTGTTATTGCTATTAGGTTAAATAGTAAATTGAGTTTGATGAGGTTGCAATTAATATAAATAATCCCATCTTAATATTCTTTACTTCAGATTTTTTACAAAATAATCATTATTGTATAATATGTATACAATTATAGACTACAGGCCCATGTTGAAAAAATTATGGGTCATTTGAACCACCAGGTGACCTATCTAGAACGATATAAGAGCATAAAATAATAAGATTCAGCACTATGCCGTCACTTCTAGCCGTCACAGCTGTCCACCTGAGTGCAGATGAGAATTCGAAAGTACAGGTAGAGATTTTTTCCCCTTGCCTCCATGATTTTTGTACGGCGTTGCGGAATAATGGATTAAAAGCAGTATTGAAATAGTATGACACAGATGCCGTACAAAATCAAATGATCAAATTTACCCCGGCAATTGTCGGAAAATGAAAATAAATTCCGACTTTGTGGACCACCATTTTTTATTTTCAACATGGGCCTGTAGTCTATTAAGAGAAGCCTGTTTCGTTCCATTCTTCTAAGAATATAAATCCTCTTAAATACTTTCAAATTCCTATACTTAAAAATGAAAGCAATTCAACCGAAATCACAGAATACATAATAGTAGCTAAACGCTACAGAACGGACACTCCACCTCCCGCCAAAATTAAACACTTACCTCACCCCGCACGATCAGGCTATAGATGGCCCGCATTTTTCTGCAAGGACGATACGCAACGAAGATTGACAACATTAATCAAATTGACTTAAAGTAATTTATTATTTTGGATTTGTGATTATCGTTTTTCGTAGAAAATGGTTAGATATTGTGCTGTTTACGGATGTATTTCATCAGAAAAACGCGAATTTTTTTTTTACGCTAGTCACAAATGTGCCAACCATAAAGCGTTAACACACACATTTGCAGTCTCTACAGTGTGACTGTCAAAACGATAATTTTGTATGGAGTGTCCGGGGTGTGCCGAAATATAATGTTTCATCAGAAGCATCCGCTGCTCCCAGAGGAAAATCTACAGGGAAATTGTCGATGACAAGTTTAGTGAAGCGTACAAAAAAATGAAATTAAGTAGGAACAATGGTTTTATCTTTTATAAAATAATTTTATAAAATAGAAGAGTAAAATAAAAATTTTCAACTAACGTTGCCTAGAATCTTCTCTGTTAATGTCACGTAGGTACATCCATTTTCTTACTTCAGAATCTTACGTGAGAATTTTTTCCAATAAAATGAAGGAAGACTTTGTTATAACAAAGTCTATTGAAAATGTTTATCCATAAGATAGAAGCCCGTTTTCGTAACGCAAATTTTTCACATCAAAATATTTTGTTTAAAGTCAATAGTACTTCTTTTTTTATAGCTCATAATTTTGCTAAAACTGTTAACATAATATTATTATTGAATAAATAAAGATAAAATTTAGATAAAGGTCTTATTTAATTTGTTGATAAACTGTCCACGAGGGTTTACGTTACGTTAAAAGCCTTTTAATGAAACTTCTCTGTCCATGGAGCGGTACCAAACTATTTGCCTTCCGCACTCCGCTTTATTTTATCTAGAACTAATTCACATAGTGTTATCAAAGACAGCTGGCATTCTGGCCACTCTCCAAATTGCGAGTGCCTTCACGTATGCGGTCGCCATACATAATTCAAAAGGCATACAGCCTCCCAATAAGATTTAGATAATGAATGAAGTTTTAAGTGAGAGGTGAAAAGTTTTAAAAGCTGCAGGATTCGAGGCGAAACGTCAAGAGGATTTTCCGAGATTCAAAGATTTCAATCAGCGAAATTGAGGGATAAATAGTAAAAAACTCGAGATTTCGAACGCTTTAAGAGCTAGGAAAGGCATATTGGAGACTAGTTTTAAAGTAGGAAGGTTTCTCTTTAATTACTCGATTCATCTTAATGCAATGGCTAATCACCATTAAAACTAGTTGATAGATTTTCTATATTAGAAGCGTAGCGTGATTCTGTGTTATGATTTTTTTTTCTTTTTCATCTACTTACATTAGTTAACTTTTCCCTCGTATATAAAATGTTTGACATCGTGTATCGGGTGCTTCAATATCAATTAATCAATTTACGTATCAAGATATTAGTTGTTACGTCCTGCCTAATTTTGAATGTCCTACTTATGATTAATCGAAGACCAAATTGTTAGCCCAGCTTCACCTTTAACAGAAAAATTAAACAAAATCTCCTTCTTTCACAGACATTCCATACCTGGAGCTGGCAGAGCCGGACGAGGGTTACCACGGGCTGATCAGAGAGAACGAGACGCTGGTGGAGGTGACGCCGACGATACGCGCCCGCGGACCGCTCTGCTCTTTCCTCATACTGAACAACAAGCACCATGGGGAGGCGCCCTTTGAGGTAAACGTGTTGATTGAGTTATTTCCATTTAAATATTTGCACACCCAGATAATGGAATGAATGTATTAGCGCTATAATATTGTAATAACAACACCTATATTTGTTTTGAATAATTTGAATTTGTGGCAATACATTCTTGGATTGGAATGCAGATTAATGTGTTTGTAGTTCGAGCAAATAGACTGCTACATTTGTTATACCCAATGGTCCTCTAATTCCGGAAATAATATTAACATCTACGTAATTAACGCCCTTAAAAGGATACCCGATTACATAAGTATCTATACTGATAATTTAAAATTATAATCCGTATGGAGGCACGGATTATAATTTATCGCCTTTATCGCCCTTATAAACAGAATATTTTGTAGTATTATAATACTCCTTTATCAATAAATGCTCTCGTCTTCTTCCAGCAGCAATATTCCATCATTTTCTAATGCAATGGCCAGTTACTGCGCAAACCCGTATTCCTAAATTGACGCTATGAAAAATTCGTCGCTCCGATTTTACTGGTCCAAACTTGGACATTAAAAACAAATCAATAAAATGAACGCGGCCTGTGCCAAACTGTTATAGCAATACATTTGAAAGAGCAATCAACATCAGAACTTTATGCATTCACAATGCCCTATCGTATGTCGGGGCCGGCACGAAATTATTGGACCGCGCTTGTCCGCTCGCCACGTATGACTTTATTTTATTTTCCCCGTTCTATTCTACTGGCTGAACAGAAAATTGCCGTTTACAAAGTTTGTCTCTATTTGAATAGTTTTCACGTGCGATATTTCATTTTTATTCATGTCTCTTTACTTTGTTAGCAGTAATTTAATCATCTTTTTGTTCACGAGTTTTGTGAATGTTAACGTGAAACGGAACAATATCGTTGACACGATATTTTTGAAGTTCTTTGCATCATACGTCGTACACACAACAGCATCATTAATCAAGGACCATATTCCCAGCTGTTAAATTGCAACCGCAACAATAAAAACCTCCTACTAGCTCTCAAAGCGAACATTAGTAAATTTTATTACTTCATGAATGCAAAATACGACTGTAAATTTCTTATCGTTGTGCTCTTTACGAGGGAAGCAAATAAGCAACGATTTCTCCAGAGAAATCCTCTACACCACCGCAATAATATTTCAACTGCAATATATTTATGCTTTACGACATAGAAATACCGACACCGTATCTCAATTCTCATTGTATAAAGCGCTTTAATGTCATAAAAATAAGGGTGATACGTGGACGCCGGATCACTGTCGGCCGACTCAGATGGTCGCTTACAAAGCGATATTTTTATTGAATTTTAAAATTTATTGCCGTTGGCAACTCCTTTGATGGGATATTTTATAACGTGTCCAATATTTGTCGGAAGGAATGAGTTATGTTAGTTGAATGTACGAACGAGTGGGAAGTCTAAATTGGGACATCATCCGGATATTTGTTTGTCAAAGTTTAACTAAAAATACTTTTCGATTTGTCAACAGCATTGATGCTCATCTTGTTTGTTATTTCCATATCAATATTTAGATTGAAATAACGTAACGTAATATTTTATTAACGTTTGTATTCCGTGAATATTTGTGTGAATACGGAAAACAAAATTTATTATCATTTATAAGTTTGCGTATAATAATAATCCGATGCTTTCTATAGTTTATTTGGTATACTACCTCTATACCATTATTTATGAAATGTTTAATTAAAATGTTGCTATAAATGCTTTTCTGGTGTATATGTCGAATTCGATTCCTGCCTTCTTGAGTTAGTTAATTTAACCTTATATAATGGTTTCTAAACTTATCAAGGTAGAATTTTATCTGCAAATTTGATTGATCAAATTATAATATTGTTATCAAGTTCCTTACAGAACACAGGTGGTTCATGTAATAAATGGTAATTTTCGTTGTATTATTGCTCTGTTATACGCACACGAGTATCGCACAATATTTCTTTTATGTCGATATCAAATTTTTTATAGTTGCCAATAACAATTTTGTACTGTATCACCTGCCGCTTTGTCTTGTTTCAATGTTTTATTTATGATCGTTACTGCTTCCCGTTTTGATGAAACAAATATTGCAACGCTTTTATTTTTAATATTTTCATAACTAACATTTTCTATTTTCTTTACATCGATACTATTGTTAATTGTTTTTGGGTTTGTGTTTTTAGTTTGAAAACGTTTTGGTGGGAATTAAAACTATGCTCGTTAGCATTCTCTTCATTTTTGTTATTTTGTTTATTTTTGTGATAAAAATTAATTGCGAACCTCATAAATTCCATCATAATATAAATGAGATTTTAATACATCAACAAAATGTTACACCGTCCTTAATAAACATAATTTAACCAAGCAGAGCAATATAATTGAATATTTCGTATCACAATGCACTCATTTGAATATCTATTACGTGTGCTCGGTTGTTACCAACAAATTCGTATCTATTTCTAGTCCCCGTGGTTCTATCGATTGTCTATATCCAACATTTTACACTGCTATTGTCTCTTCCACTTGTGCACCTTTGTTGGAATAGATTATATTGTGATCAGCGTCTTTGTATTTACATTTTAATGTAACTGTATCAGATGAAGCTCTGTGTTCAATGGGATGTGTGTTTTTGTCGTTGTGGTTGTGTGTGTAATCAAATAATTTATGTTTTGGTATAAAATGTAGGCTTTCAGGTATATTTGATTGGATGTGTGGTTAGATTTAAAAGTTGATTTTTGTTTCTAGTAATGTCGCTGTACTAAAAATCGAAGTGCTTATATTTTGTCTAACCCGTTAATGGCATAACACTTCTTTGATATCATTAGATTGTAATATGGATCTACGTAACTTGACTAATTTCATTTAATAAAGATATAAAATCCGCTGTTTCAGATTATGGTGGTGGATGAGAACGAAGCGAAGTTGCGGGTTCGATACCCGCTCAACTGCGAGAAGAGACGAAACTACAAGTTTGACATTGCCGCTGTGGGCTGCGACGGCTCTTATTCCAACACGTAAGTATTTTCATTATAAATCTGAAGAGTCTAAATCTCAGGAACTACGATTTCGAGTTGAAAAATATTATTTTATGAAGGATAGATATGGAGGAAGGATTTATGACATCACGCTACGACCAATAAGAGCGGAGCAGCGATGAAAAATGTTTGCAAAAGCGGGAAAAAATATTTCCATTTTGCAATGAAATATTATTTCATATAACTACTATTTGTATGATAATACTTTACTAAATAATTCCAATTGAAGATATGTATAATATTGCAATACAACTTATTGATTAACGTGAAAAAAAAATCTTCTGATCTAAATATAGTTTGATTAATAATACCACGTAGATGAACCGATTAGGGCAAATTTTTATTAAAACGCATGGTGCTATAAATCATCTCCAATTTTCCAGTGTCCCAGTGCACATAACAGTGACTGACGTGAACGAATTCGCGCCGGTGTTCAGCCAAGCAGCGTACGTGAGGTCCGTCGACGAGGGCAAGATATACGACGAGATTGTGCGTGTGGAAGCGACTGACCGCGACTGCACCCCGCGGTACGGGGACGTGTGCAAGTATGAGATCATCACTGATAGGAGTCAACCGTTCACGATTGATAATGAAGGTAAGTTATGGGGTTATAGTGATTTTTGTGTAAAGTCTTGTAGTTGCCTGGTGTAGTGATTAGTTTTTGAAGTGAAACTTCTTTAGGTGTTGAGAGCATCATGGCAATACCATGGGCCATGGAGTAACGTGAAAATTTTGGTATCTAAAATCATCCCAAAGAAGTTTCACTTCTGACACGTGTGCACGGCATTCACGCTCTTTTTTTAATGATAGAATTAGACACTTATGGGTCGGTTTCAGATCTTATGGATATGTTCTGTTTAGCTTAGCTCTCGCATAAAATAACAAATAGTGTAAATTTACGTTCAAATAAACTATCAGAAAGCGGTGAAACGAGCCCTGAATATTTTATGTCGAATTTGTAATTAATTCCATGTGTAACGATTTATATTTGATTGATAGACGAATAGATTTTGTGTTGGTGTGTCACAGGGATCGTATATTGGACCAAATTTATTTATTATTGTTGTAAATGGGAATTTTGAAAATGTTTATATTTAGTGAATAATTTTAATTGGTTTTTCAGGTGTTATCCGCAACACGGAGCCCCTTGATTACGAGAAGTCACACAACCATATTCTATCTGTGGTCGCGTACGATTGTGGTATGATGGAATCCGCGCCTGTAATGGTGACCATCAAAGTGAACAAACCCTGCAGGGCTGGATGGAAAGGTGTGTTGAAATTTAGTAAAAATATTAGGAAAGCATATTATTTTTTGTTCTATAATATGCCTACTTTTTTGTACACTATCGCAATAAATTTATACAGGCTTTCAAAATTATTACTTACATAACTAGATGAGATAATAGAGATAATACTCATAAGCCTATTTTTCAAATATTTATAATTATAAAACATCAGCCAATCTTATATTACTTCAAGGTCAAGATGATTTGTATCTAGTTCTTCATTTTTATAATCTTTTATGTCTATACTATTTTCTCTTTTGTGTCAAATTCATCATTACCAATTTCCATATTCCAGGTATCGCCGAGCGCGTAGACTACGCCCCCGGCACGGGCCCGCTTGCCCTCTTCCCGGCCGCGCGTCTCGAGGCATGCTCTAGCGACGAGCGTTGTCCCGGCGTGACGCGCATACAAGCTGCCGTCACGCTGCAAGCGTCACGTGCTGGCGTCGCCTGCGATCGGGACACGTACACGCTGCGTGCTCAGAAGAGCATCTGTGGTAAGTGTAGCGACACCTTGCTCTGAATCGCGCAATCGAAATTTTTTGGCTGCAGAGCATATAAACAACTTTCCGACATCATTCATCGGGGCCTTACCGACCGCCAAGTAGTGTTGCCCAAATGCAAGAACAAGACGAGACTTAGCCAGTCTTG